>JAHZNA010000515.1:0-13100 GCA_027743935.1 Sinodicranocentrus sp. ZH6 | reverse complement strand
TGTAATAAATGCTATTAGTAGCAAGAAAAATATTTCTCCGTAGCCCCATCACGGTAATTAGTCCTCGTGAAAACAGAATTTGAACAAGCTCTGTTTCAACTTCAACCTTGGAGAATTTTGATGTTCTCAGGTGATTCATTTGTGGAGGTGAGGTAATGACTTTATTAGGGACAACCAAAATCTCCATCATTTCGGTATTGATATCCCCTAGAAAATGCTCTCAAATAATTTTTTTCAGAGGGTGTTTCCGCAAAATGTGTTTCGAGTTTTTGAGCAAGTGCTATTTCGGGAGAAATGTGGATGATGAGGAAATACCAAGTTTATTGAAGTTTGAGAAAATGTATTTTCTTTAAAGCTTTCCATTACTTGGTAAAGTATTTTTTGGGACAGATTTGATAATAAATACTTCATCTTGATCAACCTTTTTCTTCAATTACTTTTAGAGTCTTCAAAAATGTTAGCATTTATTGAGAGCATTTATTGAGAGCTTATATCTTCAAGGTCAGTATTTACTTTATGCGGGATGCACCAAGTCAAATGTGTGTAATATAAATCAGCAAAGCCATTTTTTAAACAGGCTAATTACATTTTTAAAACAATAAACTATTGATTAACCTGAAAAGTAGTAGTTAAAAGTAGTATAGTAAAAGAATGCATGTAACTAATTATTACTTAACAATAGTACAACTAGTCATTCACGAATAATCAAAAAGGCTGCTGCTGAAGGACCATATAGATTGAGCGCATTTGATTCCCCTTCAAAAATGCTGAAGAATGATATGCTGGGAGAGAGACGTGGCTGAAATGGAACGAAGAAGACGGGAAATGTATTGTCGGGCCAATCTTCTTTCTTCCAGATTTATAAATTGCACAGAAAATATAAAGAAGTGCTTATTTAATACATATTTTGGCTCAATCTATTGTTCTAGTCTGTGGGTTCCACTGAAGCCTATTCTGCTACAAAGGATACGTGTTGCATACAATGATGCATTTCGATCCCTATTTAAGTACAATAGGCGTTGCAGTGCGTCGCTTATGTTTGCAGAATGCAGAGTGTATGACTTCAATGCTACTCTTCGTAAAGCTGTATACTCACTTCTTAGACGTGTGGCCGCAAGTGATAACCTGATTGTCGCAAATATTTACAACTCAAGAGTATTCATTGACTCCTCTATCTTTAGAAACTGGAGGGTGCTGCTACTAAAGCCGGAGATTTCAGAATCGGCAGCCGCTATTGACGCACTGCGCGGATTGAAATTGTAATTTATCGTATTTTTGTTGTTGTTTTGTACTGTGAAATAAATTCACCATTGACTCATTATTGAACACTATTTGTATATTATTAATGATTGACTTTACGAATATTATGAACTGTTTAAGATCGATAAATCTCAAACCTTTAAACATATGGACTGACGCCATCACAACTCTGTTATGCCTGTGCAAAAGTCTATAATAAAGCTGAATAATTATAATTATAATGAAGGAGAAAAATATGTAGCTTACCTTAAGTTTCTAGTGCCGTGTCAACTTCCTCCAGTCGGAAAAATGAGTAAAATAATTTTACGGGAGAGCTCCACTCACAAATTGTCAGTGGTAATTTCGAAAGACTACAGAGCAGGGTCTTTATTTCTTGATCTGGAAGTCAAAAATTCGACAAAATAATTTTAGCCGATAATTAGCACATATACTTTTGCATTCGTCCATTCGCTTAGCTTACAAAAGATGAATTGCATTTTTAATCGATAAGCATAAATTAATGTGATTTTGTCAGAACTAACTGTCTTCGAGACGGAAAGAATGTGATGCTCACGGATTTGCATTGACAGAAAAGTGTAACCCAACCATGAAAATTTGCTTCCCTTCGTTGATGTCAGCGCACAATCCAGATATGCATTTCAGGTTGACATCATGACATGTTCATGAACATTTTTACATGAATAACTAATAATATACCCTTTTTTCATAACGGAATAACATTCCCTGAATACATCAACAATGGTTGTCTATCAAAACTAATTACTGCTTTAAATATCAAACTTGCACTAACTACCCAGAAATGTGGATCTAATAAATGATCAATCAATGAATCAAAACTACACAGAAAGGATAATTAATAATTACTCGGCCAATAAAATGTTCGAAAAGACCCTTATGTGCACAACTATCAGTGCGTTTCTGGAGATGTTTAACACGTTCACTCACAGACTTTCACTGACTCAAAACTGCAAAATGGCTACATAAATCTTTTCCCATCACATTAATAAAGCAAATTCTAATTTGGGAAATATATCTACACCCCACTTTCCAGAGTTGCATTGTCTTTCCTGCGACAACACCATGGAAAAGGTCGGAAGCTTCATATCAGCCTAAAAGGACCTCCCTTCGCTATTCCAACTGTATTGCAGTTTTTTATTCTTCTTCTAGCATGGAAAAGGTATGCTAACATTTCACCCACTTTCACTCTCTCATACAGTTAAAAGTAGATGTAAAATCTCTAGGGAAGTTATTCGTCATCCGAAGCTCGTGCAAGCAATGTATCTCTACGTGCATTTCAAACTTACATTGCCCTGTATAATGTGGATATGGAAAGGGTGAAAGCATTCGGCTGAAAACATCACGTCACGCGTTTTGTATTGTTGATATAAGTGCACGTGGAGTCCTGGATATCTTATACGGCATGTTATACCTATGTTATGTCTTATACCACAGAACATGTTCCTATCTACAAGACTATTTAACACATAATATATCTCTGGCTCTGTAATACCTTGTATTTTACTATTTTTCTCGGGGAAAGCTTTCTTTCAAAGAATGACACAGTAGCACGTGTCGGCGGAATATTTCTTTCGGTGTATTTATTTATGCCAATAACACATGCGATAAACACCCACCCACCGATATTTTTCTCATCGCTTTCCCTTCTCCCTATTCTTACTCTATTTGGCTGTTAAGAAAGCTAATCCTGAATCCTGACAGTGTTAAGAGATCATAAGACCATACTTTTAATCACACGTAGCTTATAACCATAAGATTTATTCCAGTGATGCATTAACATTAACTTGGACAAGGCAGAAAGCTTTATATCAAGTCGACTCACACAGCTAGGTCTAAAATCTCTGGGGAAGTCCTTCATCATCCAAAGCTAGTGAAAGTAATATATCCGCCTGTGTATTTCATAATTACCTTGCCCCATATAATGTAGATATGAAAAGGGTGAAATGCATCAAGGCCGAAAAACCACGTCAGGTTTGTTTTGTTTACACAAGTGCACGTGGCATCTTGGATATTATGTGGGGCTGTACCTGTTCCACCCTGCTCAAAATAAGCATCAAGCCCAAGTTTTGTTTTACATTACTTTTCCATGTATTTCAATGCATGCAACTATGTAAAGAAGAATGCAGTTTGTACGTATATCGCTATCAACGCTTTCTTTATACGAAATATCCTGTGATCCATGCCACTACTCCTGACAGCTCTATAAATGTCATGCGTAAAATATACTGCACCTGTCTCTGTATTTTGGGTTCACCTTTGTTCTCGAGGATATTAACGTGGGAAAGGTAAGGAGCTTTCTTTCAAACAAAGTATTGACTTTCTCAATGGTCAATGGAAGATGCAGTGCTGCTTCTTGTAATGCCATCACATGAGCTAAGCATTCAACCCCAACCCACATGTGTGTCCTAGCTTTCTCCTTCTCGCGTTTTTCATTGTGGCATTGTCAAAGCTTATCCTGGAAATGCTAAGAACAAAGAGCATACTATGAATCACATGGATATCGCATCATGTCATCCATGAAGAAAATGATCTCATGCAATCTGCCACATATAATGTTTAACAGAACAAAATCCAGTGGGAATTCTTAATGGCCAAGTTTGGGTATAATTGTAATTTTTGCCAGAGTTTTAACTGCCACAATTCAATAATATTTGCATTATATGCAAGTGTGAAGCTTGACATGACTATTATTGATAGGGCAGAAAAGGAAGTATTTTGATACTTAAATGGCTCATTGTGTTGAGATGTTGTGACGAAACGTTATAATCTATGTAAGATATATAAAGTGGTAATAATCTAATCTTGTGTATTGCACTAAAGGAAATTTGTGGTTAGCTTATTGTGCACTTGCATATTTTGTGCACTTACTTTTGATTGCTCCCGAATTTCTATTATATTAAACAAAAAAAAACTTCTTGCATACCTTTTTCCAGTGCCGCGTCAACTTTCTCCAGTTGGAAAAATTGAATGAAAAATAAAAGATTTAAAAGAAACTCTTATTGCTCGTTTGCTTTCACTTTTACTGGCAATTCGGAGAAAGTACAGGGAAGAGAACCTTGATCTGTTGATTAAATTAAGTAATCCACAAGTTAATTTTAAGGCGATAATTAGCACACATACTCATACACCCAACATATGACACAATCGATTTTAATGCTCACAAGTTTGAATGTGATTGAATTTATGGGATTCTGTAGAGTACTAGTTTTTGTGAAAATGGCGTGACAATAATACCGCACAATAACAAAAGATAATCATAGCCAACTGGAGAGTTTTCGAACCACATTTACCTCGTGTAATCAACATCAAGCTTTCGATTGTGGACAGAAACGAAGCATCAACTTTGTAATATTTAACAATTGTCACAATTCTTTGCAACTTTTACTCAAGGTTTGGGTAATATCGGGCTCACGGACTTGCATTCACTGAAAAAAACCATGGATTTTGATTTGATTTTCTTTATTTGGCTTGATATGGGTTTTTCCCATGAAACCTCTCCAAATCGGTTATTAGATGATGAAATGACCAAAATCTGTGAACCAGTGAATAAAACCATTCTTTATTTCAAATTTCACTAGTCGAAGCAACATTTTTGGAGATGTTCAACAACATTCATCGACTGCCAATGACTGAAAACTGTAAAATAGCTGGAGAAATATTTCTTTGTCGTATACTTTTAAGCAAGTGCCATGCATGTGAGAAATATATCTATCTGCACCCCACTTTCCGGAGTTGCATTGTCTTCCTTGCGACATTACCGTGGACAAGGTAGGATTGTATCAGCCAAAAATGACCTTCCCTACTTATTCCACCTGTATTGCAGTTTTTTATTCTTGTTCTAGCATGGAAAAGTTATGCTACCATTTCACCCACTTTCACTCTCTCATACAGGTAAAAGTAGATCTAAAATCTCCAGAGGTGTTCTGCTTGTGTATTTCAAATA
This sequence comes from Sinodicranocentrus sp. ZH6, assembly GCA_027743935.1. NCBI lineage: Eukaryota > Metazoa > Arthropoda > Collembola > Entomobryomorpha > Entomobryidae > Sinodicranocentrus > Sinodicranocentrus sp. ZH6. The sequence continues at coordinate 7,879 of JAHZNA010000515.1, read as the reverse complement.
TACATTGATTACTGCCCTATATATAGTACATATATGGATATGGAAAGGATGAGAAGTATTCAGCTTAATTAAAACATCACTTCATGTTTGTTTTGTTGACATAAGTGCACGTGGCGTCCCGGCTATTTTATACGGCTAACTTTACCAACCTGCTTACAAGAAGCATCATATACGAGGAATTGCCATGCATGCAATATATTTGGCTGATGCGAGAATGACCACAAGAATGTACAGATCTAAACAATACACAACTTTGTTCTTCTCCCATCATGTCCGAGTCACAATATGTTCCTTTCTATAAAACTAACACATAATATATTATAACTCTGGCTCTATAATACCCTGTATTTTACATTGCTTTACGGAGAAAGCTTTCTTTCAAACAGAGAATGAGACAGTAGCACGTGCCACCAGAATATTTCTCCCGGTGTATTTATGCCAATAAAACATGCAATAAACTTCCCACCCACAGATATTTTACAATGCTTTCCCCTTCACACTAATCTTACTCTATTTCGCATTGCGAAAGCTACCTGAATCCTGACAGTATTAAGAGATAGAAAGACCATACTTTAAATCACAAGCAGCATGTACCTATAGCCATGAAATTTATACCAGTGATGCATTAACATTAACATGCAGATAGGTCTAAAATCTTCGTCATCCAAAGCTAGTGAAAGTAATATTTGCCTAATAATATAATGTCTTTTGTACTTACATTGCCCTATAAGCTCTGGATACGGAAAGGGAGAAAAGCATATGGCTGAAAACACCAAGTCAGGTTTGTTTTCTTTACATAAGGGCACGTGGCGTATTGAATGTTGTATAAGGATGTATACCACCCTGCTCACAATAAGAATCAAGCAATTTAACACTCGGAAATGTTTTTTAGGATATTGTAAGTGCAACTAATAAGCTTTAATTTGAGATATTTAAAATTAAAATTGGTTTGAGCATTTCAGACATCATAAAAGATGTGACTGAATTATTGCGAAAAATCAAAGTCATCAATAAACTAAGGTCTGTAAATTCCATTAAATCGTAAAACTATTACTAAAAGTGCACATGCCCGACGAAAGCAACTCATGATCTACAATATTAGAGAAAGAAAATCGTTAAAATATGGCAGGGTTCAGTCAAACTTACCTAATTTCTGAATTTTTCAAAAGTATCAGGATACTATAACACAAAGCTTCCCTTGTTACTCATACACGCCGTTAAACCGAAATATCTTGAAGTCCATGCCACTGCTCATGTCTGCTTTATTAATGTCATATATCTGGCTCTGTATTTGGATTTACCTTTATTCTCGAGGATGTTAATGTGGGAAAGGTAATGAGCTTTCTTTGAAAGAAAGTATATGTTTTCTCAATAGTCAACGAAAAATGCAATGCAGCCGTTTGTATTTCTTTACACAGTTGCACGTTGCACGCGCATGCTGAATTTTTCTCCCGGTGTATAATTGCCAACACATGTTCTAAACATTCACCCCCACCCACATGTATGTCCTTTGCTTTCCCCTTCTCACTATTCTTATTCTGGAATTGTGAAAGCTAATCCTGGATATGTTAAGAACAACAAAGAGCGTTTCTTTAAGTCACATGAATAAAAGAATCACATGATATCGCATCATCATCCATGAAGAAAATGATCTCATGCAATCTGCCACATTTAATGTTTAACAGAACAAAATCCAGTGCGAATTCTTAATGGCCTGTCACCTGTTGTGTTTACTTTTAGGAAACAGGTCAGAACTAGCAATTAGTTTATTCGTGCTAAACGATTCATTGATACAGCTACAAGAAAAAACACATTAAATATATATAATATATATATATAATATATTTATGTAAGAGAGGATTTTTTTTGGGCTATACGTGATTGGATAAGCAAGCCTAACTGCAGACTAGTTTCGTCGTTACTGCGACTCATCAGTACAGTGCAGTGCTGACTTGCTTATTACTTTACTGATCTTATTAGTAAACTGAGGAAAATTGAACTGTAAATATTTATGTACTATAAATTACACATTCAATAAATTAAGTGCATGGTGAAGAAGATCTTTCAATACTTCATAAGTTCTCAGATATAGGTTAAATATTTGATAAATAGTAAACAGGGTGATTAAAAATATTATATATGTATGATACTTATATTTTATTTCGTGTTGACAGGTATCAATAAATTACAATAATTCTTGTTCAGGTACATACTTTCAGGTATTGGTATAATCTGCAACATATAGTTATCACAGAAATCACAGCTTATTTTTAGTATGTTTGCAACTTCATCCATAAAGCTCTGAATATCAGCTCAGTTTTTGATACATTTACAGTTATCATTAGTTTCATATTTGAAATATGAAAAATGTGAAGCTCTGAATCACTGTACAATCTGGCTATAAGTATTGTATATGTTTACATGTGCGTGAGGGGCAAGGTTTTGTGCACAACATATTGTATTGAGGGAGATTTTCATAAGATAAACAAGACATTATTACTTAAAATTATATTTTAAAAGGTCATATGCATGCAAATGTATATCTACGATAGACAAGAACTTCCTATCTTTAAAATTCACTTATAATCATAAATATTGTATTGTAATATTTTTCATAAAATATAGTATTTCCTTGAATAGCTAATTAAGAATAAATGTGTTTTATCACATTCTTCAGCTAATAGTGTGTGCAATGTTTAAAGACTTTTTTAGCCACAGAAATTGCGGAGTGCCTCACAGAACAGTGTTACATTAAATGGGACAGTGAAGCTTGGATGAATCTCATCAGGCTTTGGTCGGGTTTCAACAATACCTAAAAAGTACACTGCCACAGCACTGGCACACTGAAGGGATATTTAATATTAAATGTCAGTTGCTAATTGATTACATATATTTTGAGTCAAATAATTTGGAAGATTTTTAGAATTTACGTACCGTCACCAAGAATGCATCGTAAATGAAAAATGCTCCTTTGCCCATTCCAACTGTTTGGGGGGTCAGCTCTTCCTGAATGACGTCTAATTGCGAAATCTTCAACTGCTCTCGGTTCTTAGGGATACATATCCATCGACGAAACCGCTCTCCCTGAAAAAATGACAAGAATCTTAATATCATGTCGGAATTAGCAACAAAGGGATTATTCAAATAATACTATACGACTATACCGTTCCAGCACACTCATTTGCCAAGTAGCACATAATACATGCAATCAGAAGCTCAGCAAACAAAGTGCACTTTGTTATTCCATCATCTTGTTTTTTGAAAAAAATATCGATGAAAGAAGCAGACATGAACAAACTTCCAATCAAGATGATTCTGAGAAGTGGAAAGAATGCTTTGTTAATTGCTCTCGATATTTTCTTTAACTCCTCGTATCGTTTTAAGATCGATTGGTTTCCCCCAGTTTCAGGCTCAGCATTGATTGCTGCTTCCAGTTCAGGTGGCGTCTTTTTGAAGGTAAAGGTTTCACAGGAAGATGCCAATGAGACTATTCCGGTGAAAAGGCTAAGCTTTGCCGTTTGTTCGATGACGTTACCAACCAAGGTCATGCAAATTTGGAAAAAACCCATTACTGCTGTAATGCCAAAGCCTACTTTGAAACTTGAACCCTGCATGAAGTCTTTAGAGTTCCATGTGAAGAAAAACTTCATCATTAAATCTCCGGCTACTTCAATGTAAGCGATTGGATCATGAATCATTGTATGAATAGGCCATCCAAAAGTGTTGAACACTGCGATTCCGTAAGCCAAGATTGTTAAAGCAAGGTCCTAATAAAAAGCAATCTCAAATATATAAGGCTCAAAATTGTATAACGCGACTACTGTAATCATTACATCAATTCAGATAAGGAGAATGTGTTTCAATTATTGAAATGTCACCTTAACAGAAGTTTGTTCCTTGTAGAATGATGTCTCTTTAATTGTAGAAAGCAGATTCGTTAGCTTGTCTCGGTTTTTGAATTCAGAAAGGGAAAAATATACTCGGAGAGTCATTCGAACGAATTGATCCATCAGGTTTATGTAAACTCCTATTTCGTTAGATTTATTATACCAAATTGCAGTCATGACACAGGTTTTCAACTGGTATAGGTTATAAGCCAGTCCTATCCCGTGTGTGAGAATATTCTGGGCATACTTACGAAAAATAATATTTTATTATGAATATATTTGTAATTAATGATACAAGAAAATGTTTTGTTTGGATACCTTTCCAATACGGACAATTTTTGCTCCAGTATTGGTTGAGCTGCCAAAAGAAATTCCAAGAGCCGTTTTGAATTTTGATAGAAGTTGCAAAGGTGAAATACTCAGACACTTCTCACTCCATGTTTGCTCGCTACCTTGATCCTGACCGTGCCGAATAATTGATACACGTAAAAGCATAATTCTTTTTAGTTTGCATACAAGGGTATGTAATTAGTTTGACCACTCAGAATTAAGATTATTAATAAAATTTGCGTTACTACCTGTAGAATAGTGATGGAGGTTTGTTTTCGTGTTCTAGTTGTTATTTCAAAAGTAATTGGAAGAGAATTACTTCGCCTTCGTGCACGTCTATGGTTTGGTTGCAGTTGCAAAACAGGCATGTTGACTATCCATATTATTTCAAAAGTTAAACAAAAACGAAAGCATTGTAATCGTAGAAAGAAATGGTACTTGTTATGGCTGTTTACATGTAGAAGTTAAGAAGCAGCTACCATCCTTTTCATGCAAATCCCTACAACAAGAGCCGTTTTTCATACTACTATTTTACTTACTATTTACATTGATCTTGATTTCGTACAAAAAGTACCCCCAGATTTGGCTAATTTTAAACTTTTTGAGCTCTTTATTGTGTTATTTGATGTGTTACCCCTACTTCCAAACGCCTCTGCTCCGACCAAGAGGGGATTTGGGTAAATGGTACTAACATGTTGGTAGAGAATCACAAAGAGTGGCTTTATGGTTACCTGTATCTCCTTGTAAGAGGCTTAAGTCGTTTTCACATGATAAATAATATGCCGAAAATACACAAATCAGTGATAAATGTTGCATGTTAGCCAGTACGTGTGGGCACTCTGCCTCTGCACGGTAGTGGGTCGAGTTTTCTTTACGGAAAAAGGTGTTTTCCTAGGTAACTTGATCCCCACTTTCATTTCAGTAAAATAATGACTTTTTAGGGACCCGTAATCACGGGTTTTTGTAAATACACCTTTCCTTTACCAGTTTTCTTCCAATCTTAACTTGCCGAATTCAACCCTGTCTCATGTTGAAAAAACATAATTATTATTCTGGATTGCCCCTCACTAATCTTTAGTCTTACCCTACTTAAGAAATCCAACGTTTTGTGAAAGCTAAACTCTAATTGGTATCTTGTTTGTTTTTACACAAGATGCATGAAAACTCTAAGAATAAATATAAATATGAGATATTTTTATGCCAGTTTCAATGAGCACTTGAATTTTATGCAGGTATTTTGTGTAATCGCAATTCGAGCAAATTATATTCTACTCGTTAGAGGAGGTGAATGCTTTTAATTCGAAAAGCACAAAAGACAGAGCTTGACGTAGAATGTTTGTAATGCACAACACCGTACTGTATAGTTATTTTAAGTTTAATACCAATCATACATTAGTACAAAATACATAATGAATTATTCTCCAGAAAGTTGCCATTGGGTTTTTGACTAAATTAATAATTTTTCAGAAAAATGATGATAAGGGATCATGTAGTTAGAATTCAAACTTTATAGCATTAACTAAAAGTCAGTAAAAAATATAGAGACTTTTTAAAAGACCCCGAAAACAAAATAATTGGAATAACCCGGTATTATGGATTGCGCCTCGAAAACCTGCCAATTGCCTATCCATGGTTACTATATTTCGCAATTTTCTTCTGATTTTCATTTCCCTTCCACTGCTCAGGCGTATACTCTGCCTGTCTTGTATCAACGTGCGCCTATTTGAAATTTTAAGATTCCGTAAATTCAACTATTCTTTTAAAAAAATTCAGTGCACGTTTTATAATCTTACCAAGGTAACCAAGAATATTGCCCAAAAAAAACATCCCAGCTTCCGAAACAGGTTCATTGCTTTTTGAATATCAAAAAAGGTTGCCAACTGGAACTTGAATTTTCTAGTGTTCTTTTCAAAAATATTTGTGATTGAATGCTTATATTTAGCTGCGCTAGCAGACAAACAACTCACAAGCGGCAATTAAAGAATGTTCATGTTGAATTGAATTTTAATTGAATTTTAATTGCACCATTCTCCGACTATATGCTTACATTACACTACCTACACTCCAGCCAGAATTAAAAGTAACTGGGACGTATCTGATCAAGACGAGAGATATTCATAGATTCCACCATAGACAGTTCTTTTTAATGAGCAGTAAAAGTGAATAGGCTATAATTTCATCCATGTGCATCACACATAGCACATGAAGCGGAGGGCAATATAATTAAATAACAAAGCCACATTACGTGAAATGTGCAATTGTGAAGAAAACGTTTGGAATTAAAATGACATGATTTATACATAATTATAATTATAATTTAATAGTGCGTCAGACTTGGCCTTGTCATTTAAATGTGCCGGTTTGTTCAAAATTTGTGGCAAATAGTTATGCTCTACTGAATAATTAAGACTAATATATATTTAATTTGTCATAAAGAATAGAACTTTCTGTAACATAATTTACCCTTTGCGGTTACACAAAATAGCTGCGTGCATTTTGAAACTGGCAAGTTTACCATAAAGAGATATTTCATCTAATTTCGTTAAAATATCATGAAGTATGTATCATCGCTCACAACAAGTTTCAACTACCAATTTTATTTTTTGTTACATTGTTCACGCGTCGACAATGACATCATTAAATTACAGTTAAAAAATAAGACTTCGGTCTTCTCCACTACTTCTCTTCCAAAGACGTGAGAACATGTACATATCTATAAGCTAATAATGTTTCTCATGGAAAGCTTTCTTCCACACAAAGAATGGCTTTATGCACTAATCAATAAAAATATATGCACTTAAATATTGCATTTCTTACATTGAACCAGCTGACCGCTTGTTTACATTTTTCCTCCATTTACAGTAATGCTAAAGGTGTTTTTGGCAGATAACCTTCTCCTCCGTCAATATCACTTTAAAAAAGCTATAAGATGCACTATTTTGAAGAGAATGAATAGGCGAAGACGCGACAGTTAGATAATCCTGGTTTATAAAGTAATGGAATTTCTATGAATGTTTAAGCAAGTTTATATGGTGTTTGGGAGCAAATTAACAAAAATCATCTAACTGTCGCGTCTTTTCCTGTTCCTTCTCTTCAAATTGATTCATCTTACAGCTTTTTTAAAGTGATATTGACGGAAAAGTAAGACTTCTACTAAAAAGCATCTTTAGCATTACTTTATAAGGGAAAAATGTAAACAACCAGTCACATGTTAAAACGAAAGCACCCAATTAATATTTATCCCAGTGTATTAACGCCAACACATGTACTGAACATCAATCCCTCACCCACCTTTGTTTCCTTGCCTTCCCCTTCTCGTTATTCTAATCCTGGCATTGCCAAAGCTGATCATAGATATGTTAAAAATAACAAAGCGTGTACTTTGAATCACACATTGCTTATAACCATCACATTTTTAAATAGTTCAATCTATTGATCTAAAATTCAACTCAATCATAAATCTAATATAAGATTTATTCAGTCTAAAATTTCCTTCTAACAACCGCATTATAGTTACCACAAAACCATGAATGTTTTGGTGCAACTTGTTAATAAAAACTAGCATTAAGTAAATGATCGATAAGACTGGAGTTAATAAGGTTATTCAGCCAATATGCTCCAGTTAAAAAGCGGAAGGAAAATCAGACCATCTGATATTACAG
>JAHZNA010000514.1:0-39710 GCA_027743935.1 Sinodicranocentrus sp. ZH6 | reverse complement strand
AAAGAGAAAATTCAAGATCAGTCAGGATGACTTTCTTTGGAAGTGGGAAATGGATCGAGGATATGCTTGTGCTGATATTCATTTATGCCAATTAACTTCCCTTTCTCTTAAACTTTAAATGAGAGGTTATACTTGCTTATGTTGAAGAAATTATGAGGCAATCTAGTTGCAAAGTTTTACATAATAATTTGTCCGTGGACGGAGAAAATGTAAATCAATCATTCTAACTTTCTTGGAAGAGAGAAAGTTTTTCCATTGCATTTTTGAAATATTTCATCAGCCTCCATCTATCAGCTGATCTATCTTCTTCGAAATGACAAACTGAATTTTCCCCCATCAAATGAGATTCTTCGAAGTGACATCTTCAAGGTATGTTCATGCCAGTATTTGCGAATTGTATAGTCTAAATTCAAAAAATATATGGATGGACAAAGTATGCCAAGCGTCTGGGATGATGTCGTCAGGCATACTGATAGGAGAGTCAGCTCCGGTGAAAACTAATAAAGATTAAATGAAATGTTAAAAGCATTTCATTGTTGAAATGTGACCATAACTTGAGACGATTTGTGGAAATGTGTACTAGACTAAGAGTACCTAGAAAGTGGTCGTATCTTGCTATATTGCCACTTTCCTTCCCAACTGGGACTAGTTTTCCATATAAAAGGGGTCTTCATAAAGGGAGAAAGTTTATACGTTATAATCCACAGTTGAACGTTTGACATGCCAAAGTAAGTTGTTGAGGAATGAGAAGAACTCAAATGATTCCGTTTACCCAACCATCTCTCAACATTTCCTCCGAGCAATGTTCAGGTATAATCTAGTTCAGGTATTTGTATGCCGCCGCCACCGCCTTCAGAACATTTTGTGAACAATGAAATACGCAGTCATGGAAGTGTATAGGAAAAACGGGAAAAACATACCAAATTGAGTTTTTTCCGAACTTGGTTAACAGAAGAACACTACGACTCCAAGGGAGGTTTTCCTTTTTTTATTGGGAAAAACGATGAAATTGAATGGAAGCTCAGATCTTGAAGAATATACCAACTGAAAGGTTCTATTTTGTGTAATTTTTTTCTCAATAGAGAATTGTTTTGCAAACTTCAGCGATTTTGTTTGCACTCTCTTTTCACATTTTTCTGTGACGCTCCACTAAAACGACAACGATGTCGAGGTTACGAGACGGTTGGGTATTTTTTAGGTACAAGATCGCAAATTCTGTACACTTTTTTCTACCTAAACGGATAAAACATTTTTTCGATTCATCGGATGAACCTTTAGCTCAATATCGAATATCTGGGAGAATGATGTGCCAATCCGACTAAAAAGTTTTTCCAAGTTTTTCCTATTTCTTGACAAAAAAATGGCTAAACTTTGTCATTTCATCTTCGATAACGACATCGTATTGACCATGAATTTAAACTCGAGAAAAGTGCTGGAATAAATGAAAAATTTCCCGAGTTCAGTTTGTCCCAGCATTTATGGGGTTTAAACTGTCCTCCCATTTTACTTATCGTCTACTTCTGTGCCATTTAAATGTATAGCATTTTAACGGCACAGCACCCCTACTTAAGAATATATAGACGAAGTCATTGCGGGAATGTTCAAACTTTGTCAAGCTGTCTAATGATGTCAACTACCAGGCCAAGTTTTCTAAAATACGAAAAAAATGGATGAATTGGAGTTCAATATAACAAGCTGTTATTTGTAATTTGTATGTTGGAAAAGCAAATGTTCCTGTTTTCCCTTTCGCGAGTCCTTTCTATCATTTTTTTTGCTTATTTTGCATGGACAAGCTTCTTGGGTTTTTATTCGTAATCTCAAAAGACTCATTCCAACAGAGAGTTTGTTTGTCCCAGTTGATCTTTGTAAGTATCAAAGTTTTTTTCTTTTTAAATATTTAATCTGCAGCCACAGAGGGCACATTTACAAAATTATCGTGTTAGCTTAAACGTATACTTACATGTAACCATTACATGTGCTTGACGCTGATGTCATTAGGAGAAGAAAACTACAGTACTTGAAGCAGTTTATTATTTCGTCATCTTTACTGCTTATTTTTAAGTTTCCACTACGTGTACAAACCCCTCACTAATCCGCTCATGTAACATGTTCATTATCACGGAGTCTTTAATATTTTGTAGGAGCAATTTGATAAGACTTTTTTGTTCATCGAACGGAAAAGGAGAAAGCTCGAAGATTGCCAATGGAAAAATGGAGCTTGCGCTTGGAATGTGGAAACTTTCGCAGCAACAGCAATTACTGTACGAAAACAACCTCGGCTTTGGATGACTCTGCTACACTACAGCTACAAAATGGGAGATTGCTACAACGGATTAAAACCTTACTTTCTTCATCTATTCCGACACTGCTAAATTGCTACAATTATAAACACAAAGTTAGCCTGTAGCGTTCTTACTAATTACTCTGCTGATATCTGTTTTGAGAGAGAAAAGGTAAAAAATCAGTACATACTTCTCTTTACGAAATTTCCAGGGCGGGCATACCATTTAGCAAATGGCTAATTATGACCACATTACCTTGTCTTTTGAATTAACGCCCTCATGAAACACACGTTGCTAATTATGAGGCATTTTACCCACAAACGGCATCAACCTCCCAGTTTCCGATTCCTGCTGTGTTCAAGCTGAGTAGAAACACACCGACTAATTTCATATTCTCGTGTCGTGCTGCCATATCCAGCCACAAACGCGTATATACCATTGTGATTATAAACAACGGGGATATCATACAAGGGAATAAAATTTTACTTTCTCCTGTTATGATCACGACCGAGATAAATGAAAAGCTGGGAGGGCACACGGCAGACCGACTTGGAATGAAAATGGCTAAAATGTATGCAGCGAGAGAAAGGGTTGTGAGAATATCATATCATCATCATTCGTAAAGTACCCCAGTATAATCCGATTTACAGTATGACATTTCCTTTGATTGAACTCCTAGGTTGGAATTCCTTGTAGTCAAACTTGGAACAGTCTTGGTTTACATATGCATAAACTTTTTTCCTAGCAATGAAGACTTTTTAAGCGAGACGACTTGGATTAACTTTTAGCTTTTCATAATATATGGATTTAATGTAATGGTTCAGGAACAAAAAAATCAAAGCTACAAAAACATTAGTATCGTATGAAGTAGTGTGACGTTATAGATGATGACTCTTCTCTTTTCTCCTTCCTTTTTTATTCTTCGACACATCGCTCACCCGGCTTTTTTTGGTATGCATGAACCGAAGATGTATCGTCGTCAATGGGACTTTACTCAAGTGCAAGCTCACACATAGGGAATCCTGAATTCAGTGAGAATGAAAAAGGAAATGAAACAAGTACCTGAAAACCCTCCTCGTGTGAAAAGGAATGTTAGGGAGCAGCTTAAAAAATCCTGCAAGTGAAAAGAGGGTAAGTTGCGAATTTCCCGTAAAACTTTTAGATTACGAGACGTAGTAGACATGTGAGCACACATCAGAAGCGTATCCGTGTAGACAAGCAGAGTGAGCTCCATCATCATCATTCTCGACACCATATAACATCCCACAATCCTCACAGCTTCCTTCGCATTCAAACTCGTATGTATTATTGTATAATATTGTGGAATCACAAATAGACAGTAAGTTTCTTCTTCTTTTTCCATTCGTGGCATATCCGGTTGGAGAAAAAATAATAACGTTGAAGAAGGCATACGTTAGAAGTCTCGGGCAGTAAGTATGACTAGCATTAAAGCAAACGTGAGAGAAGCACTTCACCCCCTACTGGAACCACACTCTCACCACCATATAATCTAGTATACATACAAACAGCAATCATTTTGTACATATGGGAAAAATCCTTCCTACCAAACCAAATACGGTGTGAATGTGAGGCGTCCTTAAACCTGAAAAATATTCATGACTCTTAAAAATCGAAATAAAAAAGAATTCTTCATCACTCCTCAAGGATTACGGGGAGAAGGAGAGGAAAAGTATACATAATACTTACTTAGCTATATCCAAGCAAAGGAAATGGGTGAAAATGTACAAGTTTCGTTGTAAATTTTTTCTCGTACTTTCAAAGAGAAAAAAGGAATAAAAGCGTGTGCTCTCGTAAAACAATCTGGAGATGGAAGTCCAACTAAAAGTTACAACTACTAACCCACATTCTCTGTGTGTTTTCTTCTTCTCTTTCTCTCATTCTTAACAAGGGCATATAAAGACTGACATCTTAAGGTCTTAAAACACTTGCATCAAGCATCCATCACATACAACAGCCTGTAGCTACAGGTTTTCCAGGAGAGGAAAACTTTCTTATTTCTTTATATCGATATCAAATGTTGAAGGTCTGGAGAGCAAACTAAGGGTTCCTGCTGGTTTTCATGGTTGTGGTAAGAGTGAAATAGTGGTGCTAGAGAATGGTGCAAGTTGAAACACGAGGAGATGCTCTCAAAGGAAAGTCGAATATTGACTAGAAGAGACTCTTCCTCTCATCGAGGTTTCCCTGGTCTTGGTTGGCCATTGAAGGAGAAGAAGTGCTCCCACCATTTTTTGTATTCACCCGAGATATCGCAGTTCTTTGCTGGAGAGTTCTTTTCCTTTATGAAATGAAGGTCCTTGGAAACTTGGATGAATATCATCATCATATGTAGCTCACTATGAATGTCCGTGCAAGTTTGTTCTTGGAAAAACCGTGTATATTTATGCGTATCTGCTTTCACTATAGATCATTCCCGATTTCAATCTTATCAACTTCCAAGCAGTGAAGGAGTTTATATGACCTACCTATCTGAATACACTTCATCAGATCGTGGGGTTTGTCTTGCGAAATGTGGATGCATCTGTATTAACCCAAAATGCCATCTTTTTTTCATTCGATTTCCCCTTTTGTTTGATGCATTGTGTTTAAGATACATTTCAATATTTGCGATATTTCTCAAACTACATCGTTTTAATGTTGAATATTTTCAAAAGATCATGTACAATGATTTTACATTTTGTTCTTTTGCATTTACACAAAATACCGCAGCATACAAAAAGGTCTATGGATTGTGACATGTCTCCATTCATGGGTTTATTGTGGTCTCTTGTAATGTCTAGTCGCGTAGAAGGGAAGGAATAAGAATAAAATAGCGTGTTTTTGTACTTCTCACACAGGAGTGTGTACTGTCAAAGTAGAGATGGAAATTTTTGGTTTGGCTCCGGCTGACGATTCCATTCTGTTGTGTTAATACAGCAGAGCAGAACCATGAGAGGGAGAGCGAAACGAATGCCGAATAAGGATCTTGATTTCGCGTGATATCGTGTCACTTTTACGACAAAGTAGGAACAATTCCCCTAAATATCCTTGCGATTTGCAATTGTCAAAGTGTTTACGTTTATTACAAGCTTCCCCATTTTTTCAGAGTATTTTTTTCTCACGAAACTGCTATTTGAATATATATAGTCTGGACTGAATGTCGTTTGATTCAAATAAACTCCTAAACGAATCTAGATGCATCCAAAGGGATATGAAAAATCATGAATTTCTCAATGAAAGGAATTTACAGGAGGCAACTAAAACATCCAGTTTACAATCTATTATGAATGCCAATGCAGACGAATTTTCAACTTTTAAAATGGAAATTAAATGAAGGATAATAATATGCTTGCCAAGACAAAAAAGTGATTCAACTGGGAGTGCGAAGTAAGCCAATTAATTTACAAGCCTCCACTATTCTTCTCCAATCGATTGAGATAATACGATTACTCTGAATAGGACTTACCTTCTCATAGATTGTATGACTCTTTCCATTAAATTTTCGGATGAATACACTATTCGTTTAGTGCTTTCCTTCCCTTTCACTAATTATACTTGGAAAGGCGACTGAATACAATAAAATAAACCGGAATTCGGAGCACATTCAGGATTCAGCCTCACACAATTCACATGACAGGATAGATAAGCAAATTCATAAGTGCCAAGGTTTCCAATGGGTTTTCTCCAATGTGGAGAGCGAACGAGTCAAGCTAATAATATCATAACTATGCTATCACCGTTATCATCATCCCCGTCATTCTCCCTTCCACTCTTTTGGATCTTGCTTCTTTATCTAACAAAAGCGCCCCTTAAGATATACGATGCAGCAACCGGAAAACTGATGCAATTTCACCGACCCAGATTCCTCAATGTGCCATCGACATTTCGACAAGTTATAACCATTACTCCAACTTGGGTTTGCACTACCCTGTTGAATTATGATAGGGAAATAAACTATGTTACTTTCCCCACTTGTCTCCCATATAGGTATATTTGAACTAACAAAAAGGAAGAATACTTTCTTAAGTGGATATGTGTTATACACGTAACACTACTTTTTATGAGTGTTCCAGTTACTCCCCACACTCCCCAGTAATAATCGATAGGGTAGTCTCAAACATTTCTTTGAGTAGTTGAGAGACCGAACATTTTTTCATACTGCAACAATGCACTCATGTTCTTAGAAAATATTGATAGTCAATAACTTTCCTTCGGAGAAACGCACAAAGTTGAAGTGTTACCCGGGGATAAGGTCCTTCATGTGCATAATATATCTTTCAATTTACTTTTATAGACTCCATCACAATAAAGAAAAAATTTAAGGAAAATTATTTGTTGAAAGTGCCTTGCATGTTTTCCACATTGATCTTCTTTTCTCTAAAACTCTACATTTTTCATCACGACGGCACGCAACCAACTTTCTTGCACAGCTCTGTTCTCCTTATTGTCTGGTTTTTCTCGCCTACAACACATCCCCAATCCGCTTTCCCTCACTAGCTCTCCCAACTCATCTAGAACATTTCGCATGATTTCAGACCAGTTGAGCAGGGAGAAAAGTTTAATAGACATAAGGAGCGTAAATTGCTGAAGAAATACTTGTGTAACGGTGCATTCTTTTTTCTTCCAAGCGTAATATACAGTCTTTCGAGGGGAAAGATATCCATCTGAATTCTGAGAGAAGCAAGATCTATCTTGGTAGGTACGTGAAAAAAAGTCTCAGCAAAGTGGGCTACAATGTGTAGGTGGATCTTCATCTCTATGTTTGTGTACCATGCACGAATTGGACAATAATAGGAGTCAGTTGGGCAGACGGTTTCCCCTTTTGAAAGATACAGGAAGAAAGGCAACTATCAGAATGAATCAAGAGCCAAGAATTTTAGCGGGGAGATGTAGTAAAAAAATAGGAAAAGTTGAGTTTCTGTGAAAGATCACGAGGAAGGACGGGTGTATGATATGAAGGTAAAGTGTACAGCTTTCATCTCACAGTCACTCAGAGGAAACCAATGCTCCGAGCGCCTTCATCAATATACTTTTGATCTAATCCCAAATTCATTTCTTGAGGGTGTCGAGACTTATGGGACTTTGTACGGAAAAGCTTCTCCTGAAACTGTTATTTTCTCTGTGCCTTTCTCGCTCTCTCCCTTTTGCCCTGTATGAAATCTACCTAAGGGCGATTACTCCATTTTATTTACACGGAAAAAACTTTCCACGTCTTCCACTTTTTATTGGAATTATAACCACCGCACGCTTCGTTATTTTTGTATCAAGGTCTGCCCTTTCCCTACCTATGAAGTTTTTGCTTTCTTTTGTCCTTGATCTTTTTCTTTACGCTCGTTCTTCATGTCAATGTAATAATAATAATATTCGTTTATGATTGTGAGGTTTATGCAAGTAAGGTTTTGTGAAAAATACGATGCAACTTGAAGAGGCTTTTAATGTCCCTTGTTTACCGTTCTTTTAAAGTTCAAATGTGACATTTCCTATATCCTTTCTTCAGATTCTCCAGTTGATTCCATAGCTCAGATTGTATAAGGGAAAAATGTATATTCAGCAAAGGATCCCATTAAACCATAGTTCAACCTTTAAAACTAGGTTACCTTTTACTTACAATCTCCTTGTCCAATTTCCAGTTTTACATGCACACATGGCAAGTGGGAGATGCAAAGAGCAGGAAGTTTGAACAAAATTCAGTTTGAAACTCCCATAACATGCAACACCAGTCTCGTTCACTTTCATTTCGTTGCATACCACGAGTTTCAACAACTCGAATTAAAGTCATCCCATTTTGAAGGGACGCCACTCTAAAACCTTAATCAACTTTCTTATATCCTTCCCACGCGTCTGTGCATGCTCCACAGGAATATAAACAACGTTCTCCATCTGACCCTCCACAATTCAGTTATGGACCACGGAAAGAAATGGCTCGTTTAACTATGTAAACTATTTTTACCCTTGGATGACTCCATTTTTTGGTATTATTTCAAATGCAAACATCCCACACACGATCATTGTGATTGCTTCTTAGCATAAATTCAGGAAACCTATTTCCTTCTTATCTATCGTCCCTCATGTGCTTGAACATAACTATTTGTATGTACTGGATTTCTGCTTTTTGCTTTCAGCTCGCTACGCCACCTCAATTTCCGTGTTGTCTCTTCACAATAATTTACCTCGACAAGCATACCCATTTCGGAGAGGGGTAAAAAAGCAGAAAGGAAAAAAATGTGTGTCTAACTCACGCAGTTAGACAACAATTCCATTAACTTCGGTAATAAAACTTGCCTCGCTCACAATGTCCTCATCTTGTCATCCAAACCTGGAAAAGTAGTCGCACCAATCTCCTTTGTTCCCCTTTCATTATTACAAGCAGTCACACAATGTAAGCATTTTTTCTACAGACATGCAAACCTATAGAAGAAATTCAGAGAGGACACTGGCGGAAACAAGAATAAGATAATGGAACGTGAATTAATGTAATACGACGCAGTACTCATATCATACACGTTAGCTTGTTGCGTTTATCTAGGTAGAAATAGATTTAAACTGGGAAGGGCCACTAAACTAGTAACCTGGGAAAAGGAGGGATAGCGAGAAATTAGTAGAATTTGTAATGGCATCCTCGAGTTTACGTAGCATTCACCTTAACCCAAATTTCATACTTTTGTAGAGAGCATAATGTGTCCTGCTGCTCATCACGGCTGAAATTACTGGAATCTTGAAGACTCTCGTTGAGTCCAACGTCAGGGATGAGAAAGTTTGCGTGTAGATCCAGCGGAACATTTCTACGTGGATGATACACCACTTGAGGAGAAATTTTACACAAAAGACAACACAGAGCGGAAAACTATGCAGCTCATTGTAACTTTTCCCTTGCCGGAAATTTGTCATATATGTATACCAGAGTCATTTTCTTCTCCAGTCTCGTAGAATAGAAAAGAACAATAAGAGAAGTGAGAGAAGGGGAGAGAGAGGAAGAGAAATGACAAACGGAGGATGGCTTTTGGAGACTTTGAGTAAACAAAGGGGATATTATTTGGAATGTATGTATGCCTTCCCTTCAGTTGCACAGCACATATGCCCACCAAGTGACCCTCTATATAGTTGCTTCAAGAGTGAATGTATGAAGCTAGTTTCTGTTGCGCCAGCCAGTTTCAAGGATACCATCATTTTGAAAAGGAAATGCATATATTTTAGCTTTAGTTGAGTTGAGATGCATGTATATGATGACTAAGACAAAGTAAGCTCATTACTTAGTGATATACTATTATATAAAGCGCTAATTTTCTTTGTTTAAACATTCCCCATCCTCTTTCCATACGATAGTGAGATTTGGAAACTGTGCTTGAGAGAATCTCGGCATATTTGAATTGTCAATTTAGAACGAAAATGATTAAATAAAGTAGGACAAGTGGCAGTTTCCCCCACTCAACAGGCAAAGTCAACTTGAGAATCTTTGCGGAAACAATCTATTCGTAGTTGAAAATTTCCCTTCAATTTTGAATTATTAAGAACCCAAACTCCAGTGTGCTAGATTGCATAGGATTTATACATGTTTACAAGCTGCAACAAATACTTAATGCAATGTTTGTCGAGATTCTCGAGGATTGGATACGTTATCATGATCACGATGATCGGGAGCAAGGGGATTTCGATTTAATCAAAGCAATACACGTATTCACATGTCCATGGATGGGCCATAGGGAAGAAAAGGCACAATAGTGGCACAAAGGGAAACTCCACTTGTGTCTCTTCCCATTAACCATATACATACGTCCATTACACATACACATACATATTACATTGCAGGATTAGTTAGTGGGAAAGGGACATTAAAAGAGTGCGATATTTCCATTTCCCAAGTACGTAATACATCCGAAAAAACTACTACGAAGATATTGAGATAGCACAAAAGGCGACTGGAAATCTGACATAGGTATTCACGATCCCTTTCTCCCAAGTTCCTCTTTCACTCTCTCTCATTCTCTTCCTTTGCATAGTTTTTTATGATATTCACATGTGTATACATTAGTAAGGAGTTTGCTTGCTATAAAGGAAGAAAAAGAGAAGGAGAGAAAAAGGACTTGAATTTTTCTCTCTTGCTAGCAGTGCTTCTCTCTAGTGTGACTTGGGATCTCAATGTTATAGAGTTCACCAATGTAGTAGACGCATACAATGGAAAACACACTTAAGGCCCACGGTCCCTGTCCTCCTTTTTATGATTACAGTATTGGTAGTGCTGATGCTGCCGCTGCAGAGAAAAAAAGAGAGGGAAAGAGGCGAAGTAAAAGCGCTACTTTGAGCTGGTGGAAAAGTGAAAGTCGTGCAGTCTAATGCAATCCTGTGAATATGTGAGCCGCAGCAGTCTGGATAATAATATTGCTTTCCTTGTACTCTGCTCATCATGGTGAAAAAAACTGAGCCTGAGGACTTTTTCTCCCTTCATTCCCATCAGCGCTTACTCTTCTTGAACACTATTTTCTCTTAACTTTTCTCTCATCTCTGGACTTGCACTTTTCTTCGCCAACACTATACACTCTTCTTTTTATAATGGACATAGGGCAAAACGTCGTGTGTGCATTATGTGTGCACTCATTCTTCGTGTATTGTTATCCATTTACATTTTTTCCATGATACTTGAGCCATTTTTCATACTTATGTATATCCTTCAGCCTGCTGAATTTTTTAAAAAAGAACAACGGAAAACAGGGCTGGAGGGAAATGAAAGTGAAAACGAGGTAGAAAAACTGGATCGGGGCATTATATGAAAAGCTGCAAAAATCTATTCCAAATTTCCAAACCACATGTCATCATCACATGACAACAGTGCATTAGATATCATTTTCTGATGACATCATTTCAGGTCGGAAAAGAAAACCATTGAACAAAGATGGCTATCAAGGTTTTTGTATATACACTTTTATAACTTTATGGGTGGACTAGTACCTGACAAAATAGAAAAGACACCTTAGAAATGACACTCAACTGTCTGTAGAGCACATTCATACACTGCAAAAGAAGAGAGGATACTATTGATAAAATATTGTCAAAATATTGGAAGCCTTTTTCCACTGGAAGCAAGAACAAAGGGGACATTTTTTGGAGATACATATATACATTTTTGGTGGATTTGTGCACCTTGAGAAAAGAAAAAAGAAACGGCATTTTTCTCCACTCATGCTCCTCTCTTTTGGTTCTTTTTTTCATTTCTTCTCTTCCGCTCTTCAGCTTTCAAGGATAAGGAAAGCAATTTGGTGAATTATGGTCGTACAATGATGTAATATGACTTTGAAGAAGCTTTCTTATTATGCGCTAAATTGCACGCCTAGGCGAAAAGCTAGCGGAGCAGTGGGTATAACATCCACTGGAAAATGCTTTTATTGAGCAGTGGTAAAAGTTGGGTCTTTAAGTTGGCTTTTTGTTTGATATATTAGAATACTAGTTCTTTCAACTAGTTTATTGTATTTGATGTTAGTTTGGGTCCTTGGGAATACTCCACACGGTGAGCACACAAAAGCTTCAAGTGTGGGCGAATGTATGTACTCGAGTCTATAACCTGGCATTAGGATGGCTCTCATAGCTCTTTCCCGCAAACAGACAGGGAAAACTTGACTGAAGGGAATATAATGGGAGAAGGGTAAACTCACTTGTTGGGATTAAGTCATTATCATCATCACCTCCAAAACACAATGGTTGGAATGGGAGGCGAAAATTGAGAAACGACAAGGAGCATAAAGCGTTGAGAATGGATGGGCAGACAGGAGAGAAGCCTTTGTGAATGTCAAATGAGCTGAGTCTTCAATACTACTCCTTGTTATTCCTCGAGGAATAAATTATATTTGGTGAATCTCCAGGTTTTTTTTTGGAAGAATGTGGAAGTTTTTTTAGGACAATGCCTCTTTGGTATAATTAGATGATTTCAAAACCAATTTAAGATCACTATCGGGGTTTGAAGTTTCACCTGAGTAGAATATGTTTTATGCTCCAGATGGAATTGTAGGGGCTAAAATATTCAGACCTTATCGTTTCCTCTTTTATGACATATACTATGTAATAATTATAGGTGGAGCCTTGGAAAGCGGTTCGCTTCATGTTTGAAAATGTGTTTTTTCTGCAAATCTCGTTTTCAACTAGAAAATTAAATGTAAAATTATTCCATTAATCTATTATCTGACATTTCTAAAGCTCACCTGTCAAAATCTCTCTCTCATTTTCTTCCGGCAGAAATCTTGATGAAAGTTGAATAGTAAATTAGATTATTTTGAAGTTAAGGAATAATTAAATTTGTGAAGTATGTCGTGAGTAGTTATTAAACTAACGTTAAGCAATGCAGCTGTTACAATAATGGTATTCCTCACGAGAGTATCAAGAGCGAAAAAATAAATTCACGCTAGCGTGATTCTAGGTCATTCTCTGAAATAGCAACAAAAGCAATCTTTTTAGCTTTTCAACCTCTTGTGTCCTCCACTGTCATCTAGCCAAACCACATCCATAATACATGAAAACGAACCAAGTAAAATAATTGAAAGAAATGCTCGCCCTCTCGAAAATGTACATTTCCCATATGTTTCCAAGAGGAGGGAAGGGAAAACCCAAAAACAAACACAAATGGAGAGACAGTTGTTTGAATTAGAAAATGAAAATAGGCGGAGTATACAAGTAATAAAATTTTATGAATGCGGCAACTGGCAACGGCACAAATAGCATTATACATAACGGCTTGTGAACGATTCCAAGATTACTGGAATAGTCTGTCCTTCGCTGTTGTAAATCCTGGAATCCCTATGTATCCCGATCTATTGCGCCATTCATTCCTTTTAATGTTATATTAATACATATTAACTGTCTCCACACATAAGGCTTTCTTTCTATCGTGTTGAAATATTTTACGCAGTTCAAGGAGAAGCGGATCAAAATGCTAGCATTCATTTGCTCGTGCGTTAATTCAGTAATACATATTTTGTGGGCGGGATTCAAATGTTGATGATACGAGTACTTGCCAAAAATCAATCTAAATTGATTAATAGATAAATATCTTTCAATTTATTATGGGTTTCAGGGCAAACAAAAGTGAAGCGTTGGTGGTATTCTTCACATCAATTTCGCAGCAGCACCTTCAAGCCTTCTATTATGTTTCAAAACAAAAGAGAAAACAACAGGTTTCCTATGTATTTTTTATTCGCACTGGTTCTCTTGTATGCCCTCTTCACCAATTCTCAACTCTCTCTTGTGTAATGAGCTCTCGTGGCAAACGAATATTATGAAAGGTGAGTTTATCTAGCATTTATTTCTAGTCACAGTGCAACTTTTAGTAGATTTGTGATGCATAATGAATGACTTTAAAAAATAATTTATCACCAAATTGTATTGAAATGAAACTTTTAATGAAAACTAAGCACCTCTGAAGAGGACGAAGATCTAATAATACAATTAGTGTAGTTGGGTTACTCTCATATGAATAAAAAAGTTAATAAGTGCTCAATGATATTCATATGCATTGTTTCTATTTTATTTATACCTTTTGCTAGCAATACTGTATGAAATAGTAAAAGGATACCATGTGTATCAATGCTGCTTCGGAATTGGAAATAAGTTTTATGCAACACACCACCGCGGAAGAAATCAGATTTGGGATTTCTGACTTCGTTTTGGCATCTAGAAATGAGCACATCATAGTAAACCAAACTTTTCCAAACATCCCTGAAACTGGAAAGCACTCCAACTCTGTCTGGAAGAAGTCTATTTCTCTTTTTCTGCACGTTCACCAAAAACATCAAACTGAAAAAAGATCTTATGAAAGTATATAAATAGATATACATGGCAGCAATTTGGATGTGGTGAAGCTTCCTACATAAAAAATGTACACCAGCTGACTTTGTTTCAAATCCTGGCATTCTTCGAATCTCACAGTGAGAAAATGTATGGACAAGGCGCCTTCCCTGACGCTTTTGAGGTAACTTCCAAGTCGAACTTTCACACCAACCGAAACTCCACACTACATTATCATCGTGGGGTTGCACATATATAGCGACAAAACAACTCCATATCATCATGAGTTGAAGCATGCACATGCATGCCACTCCAGAGTTGTCTTTATGTACGCTCCCATTCACTAACTCAATACAAACCTTACAACTATATCCCGTTACATCATTGGAGTCTTGTGTAGCGCCTAGTTGTTGTATTTATCGAACTTAACACAACTCCTTGCTCCGAATTTCTCTTCTACTCCCAACTATATATGTACACGACGTGTGGTAAAATCATATAAAAATACAGAGCAAATCCATACACTGGTTCCGTTTTCATGGAAAGTCAAAGAAAAAGAGGGAGAAAAGAGTGTGAAGACTAAGACATGGAATAACTTCAAGGATAAGGAGGAACGACGAAAACAGAAAATATCCTCAAGAGTCAGATCAGTCGCAGTTTTTCCTCAAAAGAACTCCAGTTTCCAGTGTAACTTTCCATGATTATGTGTACGTTCCGTGCTCATTGAGGAGCGATACGCGATGCAATAAATAGAAAGCAAAAGAAATTCTCTCGCTCAAGTATGCTTATATACAGCAGGAAAAAGCAGCTTTCGTGTGATAGAATCTAAAGGAAAAATAGAGAAAACTAAGAGAGACAGCATACAAGCTATGCAATAGCAACAAAACGATGCATGGGACCGAGAGCTCGTTACAACTTGCCTAACAAAACATGTTGTATTCTATCCAAGGCTCCCTACATGGCATTTCCATCTCGTTTACTTACAATGAACGTAACATTTGAAGCCTTATTTCGTCTCTGCGCTGAGAAAGAAAAAAATATATTCTGAAGTAGTCATGCCTAACATGCTCTTTTCCCTTTTCCTCCTTAGGCGATGCCAAAGTTGCATATTACACGAGACATAAAACATGATCTAACTAAGCTTATTCGGGGGAACATTAGGGGCGACTTTCACCAGAGAAAACTGCCCATTGTCATTCTTCACAAAGCGGACATGAATTCTGCCTCGTAACTACTATTCCTTTGTGGGAGAGTCTCTCCTTTTCGGAGTCAAATGCTGGGTGACATGCACATCCGTGCAGGGTGCCGCACTCGAAAAGAATTTTATTCGCATTAAAATGTTAAACGTGTGCAAGTGACTCGCGGCGAGGGAACATATAGATTGGATGTGGTGGAACAATAATTATGTCAATTGGAGTTGGCGCTCTCAGAATCCTTATAGAAGAGAACTCTTGTATTTGAAGGACCTTTCACAATCTTTAGCTCGACTGATCATTAGGTGCGCACTTGAATACCCTTCGTCTCAGCAGGGAACCATCATGATAGAGTGTAATGAGCTACATTATTTCTGGCATTGCTAAGATCACTTATTATATCCTTCCGATTTGTGAGACTAAAACTATTAAGTGACCTAAATTCCCCACTGGAAGTACTTTTAATTTCCTCAATCAGCATGGAAAACGTATTGCCATAATCAGTAAGGAGGTATAAACTTTGGCAAAACTTTTTGGATAGGAGTTTGTATTTCATGCCAACGTCCTTGCACTGTCATAATTTTCAATGTCTCGGACATGATTCATTGCATTATGTAACATCTGCAACATTAGCAGGTGAAGGGGTTAGAACTTATGAAATTTTAAATAATTTATGTCACAATTACACTACAGAACAAATCTTTATGGCACATTTACGAGAGGATTTTGAAAAAATGCTTCTCAAATAAATTCACACATTTTTTCCCAACAACTATAAAAGCTTTGCTGGTATGGTGTTGTTGTAAAGCCAGACAAAATGAGTCAGAGGATTAAGGCTACTTCATCTCACTCAGCATATGGTTCACATCTTCTAGACGACATTATACGAGCGTCGCCTGCTTTTCGTTTCTTCTAGATACGATCCAACTTTTCTAATATTGCTTATTTAGGTATGTTCCGCATACCGACATTTCACATCACATATCACATCTGCGGACACTATACTGAAGGATCATGTTTTTACCTTCTCAGGTCCAAACCTAATTCAAGGCAGCTGCGGAATTCTAATAAAAACGAAAGTTATTACGTTTATAAGAGATACATGTAAGCTTCTCGAAGACAGGATGCTGGACCGCACACCGACGGATAGAAAAACTGTTTTCTCGTTTATTCTACCTCCTTGGACATATACATATTGAATTTCTCTGGTGAAAAAAATACTCACTGAAAACGAAAATCCCTTGCCATATTATGGAGCCCAATGCCGAGGGCAAGGAAAATCAATAAAAAAGAAGGATAGATAATTTGCATAATGATTTCCTTATCTTATGTTAACGTCTTCAAAGAATTTTTCCGCTTCAGGCAGTGAATATGTATGTGCAGCTATAGTTCAACTCATTCATGCATGAAGTCATTCCACAAATAGTTTTTGGGCAACGCATCTATAGTCACGTCATATTTTTTCTAGAACATTTCTGCGTACGCATATTTATGGAATCTGACAACCATCTGTATTGCTAGTGGATATGCATCTCTTTCTGGCAAAAAAAGTCTCAACTTAAACTAGGCGAGAAAGTGAAAAGTTGCAGATTCATCAAAACGGGAAATTTATTACGACTTTTGTTATTGCAAACGATATAAATATTATGACCACATGACCTTCCCATTTCTTTCTTTGGTATAATATTCAAGTATGACATTCCACATACCAAAAACTGTCCATAATATTATATCTATATAATAAATTTTTCCACCCACTCCGAAAAAGCAAAAAGTCAAACTTGGATTGATTACAGGACTTCAAAGAAAATGAAACTTTTTGCTTATTGAAAACTGATTCTCAAACTTTGTCCAATTTTTCTCTCGGATGAATGAGCAAAGATGTGGATATTTTAAGACTGCTAGGAACAAATAGGGATTCATATTGGTTTGACATTTAGCCCGTCACATGACTTTAAAAAAACTTCTCCGTCTCATAACTTATCGACAAGGGAAAAAATTCTCCAATTGGTTTGAAAAATCGAAAACATCTTGAAATTCTTTAGTAGTAATATAAGATGGAAATCCTGAGGCATTTGTTCTCCTACTTGCTGAATATAAAACACTCTAGGCGCATATCCCACATCACATCCTAGACTCGTACATACGTACAGATTCATTCTCCAGAAAAATGTCCCAGTTCTCTTGAAACAAAAGGAATGTTCCGCTTAACGATGGTTCTCCATTGTCCTGTCGCTTCTTCTCCAGGATAGGAAACCCTCCATATTTCTTGCTTATGCAGTCGGAATGTGAAATGGGCCTTAAGAGCTTTTAATAACCTGGAGATGAAGAATGAGCAAGCGTGCAAGTACTATATTTTCATGTGCTGACTGCTCAGGTCCTGGCCTAAATACTGATATTAAATGAGGAACTTTCGTTAAAACTATAAAAAGGAAGATCATGCTTCAGCCACACTATAAAGTTCTGCTAAAGTAGACTCCATAAAACGTCTTTTTGGTTGCCAGTGTTGGTGTCGTCCATTTTACTACTGGCTATGTTTACATCCATATTATCCACTACTGTGCTTTACTTGTTTGAAAGAAAACTAATGAAAAAGTGGTCATTATCTGTGATTGTGATTGCGTAGAGGATAAATTGGGCAAAGTTGATAACAATCATTATGGCTGCCACAAACTTTTAAGGATGATGCTTCATTTTGGAGGGAAATGACACCAATAATCCTGATCGTGCCTACACCTTCATTCATACAGAGAAAACTTGCTTTTTTGTTACGATATAACCATGTCGTGAGATACTTTCTTCTTCCGTTCCAGCTTCGTGGCAGTTATGAGGGTGCCTGCTTCCGTCAGAGTGCTGGCAATAAAAATAACGATAAATGCTGAAATAGCTTGTAGTTCAATGTTATAGAATAACTAATGGGAATCGTTTATCCGTCCAAATGCAAAAGGAAAATAAGAATAATTGAATTACAAAGTTATTATTTCTTCAATACTTTCACATTGTATGAGCCAAACATTACTAGAAAATAAATTGGAACTGTATCCCTGTAAATATGGGTGTCCTATTTTTTTATAGAGAAATGACAAGACAAAGTGTGTGTGTGGGCGAACCAGTAATTCCAGTTTGATACCATTAGGTAACGAACACCAACCGAGTTAGAGGATCAAGGGGTTGGGAGATCGTGCTACTATGAAAGAATCGGAGATTATACAATGATCGTCAAGTAAACACAAGAGTGGAGATCCAAATCAGCATAGCTTTCTCGAGCACTCCAATCGTATTAAATGAAGCTCTATGACATCTGTTTCCCAAGAATTATTGAGTGACAAGAGTGTAACAGAACACTTTTCAATACCTTAGCATGCATATATTCCACGATGAGTCCATAGGCCAGAATATTTTTTCTTGACACATTCACTCAAGCAAGAGCCATAGTAAACATGAATTTTTTTAAAAGTGGCGACTCTTTCGAAGTAATGCCCAAACGCGAGAAAAAGTCTAAGCCAATCCGTGACAGAATTCAATTACATATAAGATATAGTACTCCAGCAGAGTGGCAAATGTCACGGATGAGCGTAAATTAATTCAACGAAACAAACTTGCCAGTAGGCAGTGAGTTGAGGGAGTGTTAAAATGGAAAGACTTGCTCTCACCCACGCGGTATTGTGGTTCGCACTTGCACTCAACATAAATGCAGTAGTAAAAACTTATTCCCTCTACATATAGCAATAGTGGGACACTGAACACAATGTTGTATTGCATCATATGAAGAGATGCTTTTGAGAAGAGAAATTTTGAGTGCATATGTATCAGACCATATGTTTGTCGTAGGAGATTCTCTATAAGTTTGAATATTTCATTAGGCATTTGTACTACTACCAGTGTGCTATGGTGGCATTTTCTACCGGAGGACAATCCCAACGACACCGTCCACACCGTGCAGCAGCAGTTGAAAAGCACATAGAGAATATAGCAGTTGGGGTTGCCTGCTCATCATTTCCAAGAAAGATGATCACCTTGAAATTCTACAGGGTTTATAGTCTCCGCCAGTTTTATACTTTGGGTTTGGGAAATCTTTAAAGTTATCTGGCCATTACGGATATGAGTTCACAATACACAACCACCACAACATATGCCTCCAGCCATGTAGCACATAAACATGAGACATTTATTCGCTAAGAGGTTGCATTTTATGGGCTCGTTTAAGGGGAAAAAACTTGGAGAAAGGAACAAAAGAAGCTTTCACTAGCATCTGAAAAAGGAAGTAGTCACCACTACGGTTTTAATATTATATGCATGATGGGACTGACACCAGAAAATGAATGAAAAAACTGTGAGTGACTGGAAGTACGAAGAGTATGCGACCCGTCCGGTGAAATGCACTTTCTAGATAGCAAATCCAACTCGGCGGAAAAGGAGCGAGGAAGGGTAGGCAAGAGCCAAATAAAAGGTTGCAAAAAAGCGCCGGGTGAAAAATCCGACTTTTTTAAAAAAAAAAAAACTTTTTTCTCCTCTCTCTTTCTCTCTCTCGCATTCTATCCGATGCTGGTAACAGGGAGATATGAAAGCTCAGCCTGTCCGTGCACTGGATCTTGTTGTGTAGTCGTATACTATTCATTTGTTTTAATCGCTCAATCCTTTGAGCCTTGAAACTAGCGAGATTAGACCCAACCAAGTTTTATACGAACGTATATGAACCTGTGATGTTGTTATCAATGAGCCATATGTTTTCTGCTTAAGGAGCATACATAAGATGTGTTAGCAGAAGAATATCAAGTTATATTTATGCCGTGAATACCCGACCGTTTATCTTGTTTTAAAACTCGCGAAGCTAAGTTTCTCCATTCTCCAACTAGATTTCATTGTGCTTAAAGAGAAAGGGAAAGAAAGGAGCGTAATGGAAGTAGTCATGCACGGATGAGAAAATGCATGAGAAGCTTGAGGAAGACAGGACGAAGTGAAGTGGAGGAATCCCCATGTGCCATGCTTTCACTATTTACTCATTCCTTTCATAATACAAACTTGTATATGTGCTATCCTTTGCTGGAATTCTCCCTGTCTTGTTCAATAGAAAATACATGTACTCCTTGTATTACCACATTTTCCACGAAGCGAACTAGCATGCTTTCACTCTGCTAAAGTGGAAAAGGGGTGATCTCGGGTAACAAGAGACTAGCAAGAAGATTTAAGTAAGTCCCAGGTCAACTCATTAATAAAAGCCCTTAACATTTCAGGTTAGTTCATTGGAAAAACTATTCCGATGTTTCTTGTAGATTAACTCGGTGATGACGGAGCAAAAACTTTTTTCTTTACGAAAACAATAACTTTCCTCCTTGTCTAACTACTTATACATTGTTCTCTGAATTCGAAAAGGGAATTCTCGGTGGAACTCAACCCAGTTTCAGGAATTCCGGTATAATTGTTCATACAAAGTCTAAGCATGTGATTACAAGGAGGGAGTTTTTATTTCCTACCACCTGTCTGGATTCATGCTTCACCGATTCTCCAGCTACGAGTATTTATTCTGTTTGCATCGCACATCTTAGCTGAAAGCTTTTTCCTCACTGAATGCCCGTTTGTGTACATAAGGATTTTTTTGCTAAACCAATGATATTCTGTTTAGTGAATACTATACAGCTTTTGTAGAGGATGCGGTTGAGTGAGTAGGCAAACAAGCATATTATTTCGAAAGTAGTGAAAGTGAGAAAGCAAACTGGGAAAAGGCCTACAATAATTCAAGCCACTATGAGTGCCGACAACTATACAGAGACAGCGAGTCCCTTATAGACACTCGATTTTCGTGGTTTCTGCCATTTGTTGGACTTCATACAAAATAAATTCAGTTAGACATGTTGCGTCAGCATTCGAAACTATTCACCATTTGTAATAGTAATACATACGTTTTCCGTTTTCACTTTTCTCCTTGGATTCGTACGCTGAATGTATGTTCACTAATGAATTTCATTTTTCATTTCAGATCCACACCACAACGTTTCAAGTTTTCTCTCGGCTTGGCCATTTTTCTCTTCTCGAATTGCCTTCGCATGCTCTCTCAACACCAGGCTGTGGGCTATCCCTACGCAATTGGCTCGTCTATGTAGGCATTCGAAGAAATCTGGTAGGTGATAATGATAAATAGCATAGCCAATAGCCATCAAAATTGATGAAAATGGATTGATGCGTGCAAAGACTGCGGCTGGGCTAGATCAACGAAAATAAATAGAGTTTACCCTCTCAACTCTATCTTGTTCATGTGCCTACGCATCTTAGAAGAGTGGGGTAGGTATCGCCCGTATAATAATATGATACTCGAACGTTATTCTAAGCCCTGAAGTGAAAGTTGGCCGACCGAGCTTAAAAACACTTCTCCATGTGTAACGTCAACATGAGAGACTGTGAAACATTTAACTTGTAAACAAGCTCCTCTACTAACGCAACTCACGCGATATATCCCTAAAGGTCCAAAAAACTGAGGTAGACTGCAAAATAAAGAGTTCTTTTGAGGGAACGGTTCAAACCAAACGCTTTCAGGTCATGAATTCTCAATGTGAATTTAGCATTCCTAGACTTTTTCTGAGTTGCCTTACTCCATTCACAGCTTCCCAGTTAGCAAAGTGTCAAAACCCATTCTAAAATCAGAGTTACTAACAACTTCGACACGTTGAACTCCTTTGAGATAACATTTCAAGCCTTATGTACACTATGTATATTATGAACCACGGACAACGGTGTAGAAATGCCATTTTCGTGATACTGAAATGGCTTGCTACATAAACAAAAAATGTTATAGTATGCACTGGAGTACCTGGGTCTGCAATAATTTATAAAACCCCCAAGAATCAGTTTCACACGATTTCTCTTGAGCGACGGATGATATGATGGATTTTTTTCTCAATACGTTTTCTTCTGCAACGAAAGGACACGGACGACAATAAAAAATGCAACAGGGTATATAATTCATGGAGTTTGAGAATAAAGTACACATTTGTACCGACCTCAAATTTTTTTTCGAGGTCGTATATCTCACAATTCGTCAAGCTGCCGACTAGATGATATGTATTGTTCAGCAGTTGACTTCGCAGAATACAAATCTTTGAATACTAGATGTTCTATGTAATAGTGAGTCTAAAAAACTGTAGCTGAAGCAAAAACTAGGTTAGTTTATTTTTACAGCAAAAAAGAAAAAGCGAAAATCGTGCCCTAGAAAAAGCAAAATAACATGCAGAAAATTGTGACAAAATGATTTATATACTTACCCGTCTCATGACCCGCAAGGAGAATGATGAAGTTTTCATCTTGCCCCGTCTTGTAGGTTTCTTCAATCAATAACGTAACTTTGCAAGTTTTGCGAGATTACTCTTTACTATTGTTCTACTGATTGCCAATTATGGGAATAATTTACTGTGATTGGTATATAATTAGATTGGGCAGTAGTGACAACTGGACAGGAAGGATATGATAACTGTCAAAGTCAGACTTGGTATAATCTTAGTGCTCTTAGCTAGAGGAGTGTCATGGTGTGAGTCTTGGTGTTTTCTAAAGAGATTTTTTGCTCGTAAGACAGTCAAGGTTAGACTCTGAACCTCGAAATAATAATGGAGGGTGTAGGAGTATAGGCCGGAAAAATAGCTTGTTCTATTCGATGACTCAGGAAGTGGGACTTAAGTCAGTAAACAAGAGTGTGTGGGAACAAAAAGTTCTGTTTTTTGTCAAGGTTCTGCTACTGTTGCACACTGCTCTTTCCCCAGCCTACTTTCCTAATCTGCTTTTTTTCTCACCGAGTCGGGTTTGTTTTGATGATGAAAGTGGAACAAGTAGTAGCAACAGTAGAGCAGTTGAGCGGTGAAGATGCAATGAAATGCTACTAGTTGAAAGAGGTGCTTGTAAAAGTACGCTCACAAATAGTAAAAAGACCAGTCACTTTATAAGTTAGTTGTGTGTTACGGTCGTTCGTGTACAGGACAAAGAATGGATAGACGGTTTATCAAGATGGTGTTGGTGGGGAATACTACTGCAGCTATTATGTATACAGACGGTTTGAGAGGGTAACCAAAATATTGATAATACCGCGGCTATTTGGTAGAATGAGTCGCTCGTCAGTTACAAGACTAAGAAATGATTTCGGAGAAAGGGATGGTGACACAAAGAAAGGACATGGGCTGCAGTTTGGTTGGAATAAGAAGTGAAGGAGGACGACAATGGATCTTCATGGGAGCTGACAAGACTAACCAACAACCAGGATGTATGAGCTGGTGGGAAACAGAGGCAATAGAAAGAGTCCAGTGAGAACTGCCAAGAGGAAAGGGAATCATCCCAAGACAACGTACACATACTCACATGCTGTCTAGTTTGCCTTAGAAATATCATTTACGCAAGCTCGCCAGACCACGCTGGATGCATTCGTTCTCGTGTAAGATAGGCACACTTCCTATCTATCCAGAGCTGTGTTGTGTGTGACTAACGATGAAACTGTTTAAAGTTGTGTGAGCCGTTGTGAACAACTTGGGGTTTATTGCTTTCTGTGGAGCAATATTCTATCTATCTGATGAACTTAAGATGAACTATCATTGGGTATCGTTCTTTTTCATCAACAAACCATCTTTATCATTTCATTAATAAATGAAACTTGAAATATGGGAATTGTACTAGAATCAGGCTTGAAAAGTATTTATGGTATTCCTGCATCAATGCAGTACAGTATACCAGGGTTGTCGTAATTTTGACGGCAAAAATTATAAAGACTGTTGTTTTGCCATTGGACTTATTCAGCTTAAGATTTGTTTGCATAAAATTAATACAAGTCAGTAATTTAAAAGCATAATTGGCCCAAAAATGGCAGATAAGCGCACCTAACGGTGCAATTTATTAAGCATATTCAGGGCTTGTCGACAATCTTTGCCTACATAAATGTATTGATTGCATTGTATCATTATTATCATTTTAATATTACACATTAAATCCAGTATATATTGTTGGCAATATTGGCATATGTATTGTTTTCCCTGTTGTAACGACACAGCAAGTGAAGTCATGAAGGCGTATTGAAGAGTATTACCAGAATATTCCACGATTAAAGCCATAAAGCGTGATACACCGAGATTCAAATATGAGCACTATATTTTGTTGTATCTTTGACGTCGAAGACCTTGACTTAGCTTACTTTTATTGATTTGTGAGTTTTCAGAGCATTTTAAAAACTACATCTTGAGGCTTGATAAACATCAATCATGCGAGCAAGGAAAAGTTGACTCGCAAGTATTTCACAATGTTGAAAGAAAATACGCTGCTTACGACAAGTAATCCTATGAGGTTGCTTGCTATTAGATCAGGGCTTGTTTTGAAGATAATCAGACGAAATCTGAATTACCATGCTAGCATAGCTATTGGCAAGTTCCACACGCTTGCATGTAGAACGAAACTTTGCGACATCATCTGCTCCTTTTTCTAAAACTTCCTCAAGTTCGGTTAACGACAAGGTATTAGCCAAGTGAAGGTAAACACCTTAACAAAATATTTCATCAGTTTAAGAGTTTCAGTTTCATATGCTAAATTTTTTTTTACTAATTAGATTTACAACTCACTTTCTATGATCGTGGAAAACATATCCGAATCTGTGGAATTCGGATTTGAGTTGATTCGTTTCTTTAGCTGAGTCACTAATGTTTTCCATTTTAGCGTTGCTTTCCCGAACATTTCCTGTGATTAATAGGAAAGTAATTATCTGATCAGAAGCTTCAAGTTTGGAAAGTTAAATAGAATTGAAATACCTTAGCATATAACAATACAGTTGTTGGTTGCCGACTAATTATAATGCTAATAGCTGTTTCAACTGGTTCACACAACATTTGTAAAATGAGCTGTAAAGGCGTTGATTTACTAGAGGAATTATTGTGCACAAATGTAAGGACCGAGTCTTTCACTCCCTCTACTTTTCCGCAAGGACTTGCCAGTAAACTCTATTGAACAAATGAGATTACAATATTATCCGTTGCCAATACCATTCAGTAGCCAAATTGATACAAGTTTATTCATACATACCAAGAGTCGAATGTAACTTTCCATATTTTCCTGATTGGAAAATAAAGACGGAGAGAAGGGCATACTTGATGGAGTGATTGAACCCCCTGGTGTATCCACACTCAATACATAGTTGATAAAGGACGGTATTTTTCCAAACACTTGATTTCTAGTCACGATTTCCATTTTGTCCATATTATTTTCTGGCACTGTCGGGCTATTGTCAGATGAAGGTTTTAAAAGTTTGATTTTCTCTACATCTGATTTTTCCGTAACATCCACAGCTACGTTGCTATCAGAGGTAATATTGGAGTCAATGGTAGAACTCCTAATTATGCTATTGGTCTGCGTAAACGATATGTCCGATATATAAGACCTGACTAAGGCTAGCACTGCATGACGTTCATCTTCGGAAAAAACTATTTTGGAAATGCTTGCATCCGCTGCATCCGACTTCTTCAAACCATCGACACCAACTCCAGCGATTTTACTAGCAAAGTATGACTCTAATATTTTCCTAAGAGCTTTTGCCAGAGATCGTTGTATTTGTGACTCGGAGTTCAAGTTGACAGCTTTTGCAAAGGCTAGCATTACTTCGGAAACTGAGACATCGTGACATTTCATGGCTTCAGATAGAATCTACAGTTTAAAAAATTAAAACATGTAAACGTATTGTATTTTATTTAATACATACTAATTATCCATAATTCATTACAATACAACCTACAACCACTTAAACAGTCTTAGTTATGTTATGTGCATACAAAATCAACATTTTTAAACTTATAAAACTCCGTATCACGTTAAAAATACTTACTGTGGTTGGCAAATCTGAATTAACCGCTGTTAAACAAATGGCAACGTCTGTCAGTGCACAATGTTTTACGTTCCGTTCTAAAATGAAGTCCAACTCAAGATACGAAGATAAATCAGGCGTACTAACTTTTCCAAGTATTTCTTGCACCTGGGATCTGATACTTAACTCAATCCCGCCAGCAGCTATGAGTGTTAATATGAGTGCGACAGTTTCTTTCCCAGTATAAGCATGTGCAGAAGCAACGTCTTGCAAAATCTGTGAAGAGAAACAGCTTCGTGTGAATTTTCGACTTATCAACAATATATATACACGATCGAACATTTAAAAAAACAGAAAATATGCAAACCTCAACAAGTCGTGTGCTGTGGTTTTCACGTAAGAAAGGTATTTTAATGACCAGCTCAACCAAAGTATCAGGAGAATTACGAGACAGAAAATCCACAATAGACGACGACAAAGCTGGCGAGAAGTTATGTTTGTCAGAATTCTTCGCGCAATATGATGAAAGAAGCACATCAATTAGCTTGACCGTTCCAGCAATGTATTGTGGATCTTGGATTAGAACTGAGTTTTCCAGTGAAAAAATGTGTTGAATATCCAGATTTGACATGCACATGTATGTAACTCCCAGCTCCAACAACTCCTCACTTGAAGATGACAGACCAGTTGTAGTTTGATTTACACCAATTTGAGAAGCAACTCCTGATTCATTACATTCCTTTGAATCTGATAGCAGAGCCCATGAGGCTTTCATATATTCCATTCCTATGGACTTGCATAATTTACGATATCGAGGGAGGTAATAGGGCGCATCGTCAGGCACGGAATTAATACATGTTCTTAAAATCAATAGAAATTCACACAAAAGTGTAAAATACGTGTCTGATTGGTTTTCTTGCGCTTTTGCAACGCGCATGGTATCTTCAAACAACATGTCGATATCCGGTAACTCCAGTGAATATATAGTCCAAAGCCGTTCACTATTATGAGTAATACTATTATGAGTATCATTCATAGATCTTCATCGACCTTGTATATAATATATTTAATAGAGTTACTTCTACAAGCTTCACTCACTCTTGTGTTAGGTTTGACGGTGACAACGGAGGAGAAAAGGTATTCTGACTGGTCCCACCTGTCCCAACCGGAGTTGGGCAAGCCAATAAACAAATTAATGATTGATTTGCAGCCATAAAACGAACACGAACAAATGGCCGTATTCCAACCAGGCACGGACTTTCATTCTTGAGTGGACATGCCTATAAATATCCAGACATCAGCTCAATGAAGTGCGTTTATATTATCTTGATACAGTAAATTAAATGCATATAAATCCTCACATTACGGTAGCGTTCGAATCCTTCATGGTCTTGCAAGGAATAGTATAAACTTCGACTTGTGTATGTTTCCAACCCAGACTCTGTCAACGCGTGAAAAAATAATGAGTCAAAAGTAAAGGCGACTAAAGGTGCAGTAAAGCTGTAGTTTGCAATCCGTACTGGATGGCAGCCATCCTTTGTAGGTAAATGGTAAAACATGGCTTCCTTTGTTAATCCAACTATACATGCCACACCACCAAGATTATCTGCGGAAAACACATATAGGTAAGTACTTAAAATCTTAAGAAAAAT
Organism: Sinodicranocentrus sp. ZH6; assembly: GCA_027743935.1. Lineage (NCBI taxonomy): Eukaryota > Metazoa > Arthropoda > Collembola > Entomobryomorpha > Entomobryidae > Sinodicranocentrus > Sinodicranocentrus sp. ZH6. The sequence continues at coordinate 12,007 of JAHZNA010000514.1, read as the reverse complement.
AAACCAATTCAATCGAATTTTCTTTTCAGAAACATGAAGAATTTACCTTTGATTCGAACAGGATATAATCCAGTTTCAAGGAACCGTTCACTGCATACTGGACCAGTTCCTTGGTTAGATTGTGGCAAAGACAACCTCAAAACATCTTCAATACCAACATTTGACACTGCTGATGAAAATACTATTTTACTTTTATTAGAATCGATCTCTCCAGAGAATTCTTCCTGTACAACAGTATTCCCTGCTCTTTTCCTATTTGCTCGAGTAACTGAAGGAAGATGAACTGTAATGCTCTCTTCATTCGGATCATAAGTGACTTTGTTACTACAGTCAAAATGCTGCTTCGCCTTATTTGCTCTGTTAAACAACCTTGGACTTGCTAACCCTGCTCCTGCCTTTTCTCGACTTTTAGCCCTTCCAATTCCATATTTTTCTGACGCCGTTACTGTTGGGCTCCAAGATTTTTCCAATTTGTTGATTCGAAAAACATGCACTTTACCGGCTCCGACACAACTAACAAAATTCCCAAGAAATGACAAGTTTTCTGGAGCAAACCCTGGAACCTCTACAGCGCATAAGCGATCAAAATCGGGATACTGCATTTTTCCTCTTCCGGACACTTCTTTGATTCGAAAGCAAAATATGTTGATTACAGATTCAGCAGACAAAGATGCCAAGTGACCGCTAAGATTACATGATGCTACTGCTGTTGCAGGGGATGTTAGTGGAATTTCCACCATTGTCAGGACGGGCTTTTCAAGGTCAGTGGCCGAAGGAGATACTCCTGCAATTCTTGTTCTCATCGATAAACCATCCGATTTCTTATCCCAATGAAAGTAAACCCTGATACTACTGCATTTACTAACACCTCCGGCATCAGCATCTCGGCATTCCAAACATAGTAAATAATTCCCTACACGAGAAGTGAAATACGACATTACTGCAACTGTACGTACAAAAATATTTTTCGTGAAATAATACCGGGATTTAATTTATAACCTTTTTTGTTGTATGATAGCGATCTCACAATATCAACAGTAGAAAAACAGTGCGACAACTTGATTTCTGTGTCAGATTCTATAGAACTCACACTACTAGAGCAAGAACTTGACCTCGGTTGATCGCTGCAATTACTATCTATTCGCTTATCATCGCCAGGCGAAATTGGAGATTTTTCTTTTTGATTGAATGTGAATGGTACTCCAATTTCTGGTATATTTAGCTGAAAGTGTGTATTTCCACTATCACAGGTAGGGATATCACCAAGATCGGATAACTGAAAGCCATGTCCCCCTACGTATACATTCACATTATCCTCAATTCCAACAACAATAGAATGACCAGCAACTGTAACTGCAGCAGCTTCATCACACCGACCAATCTTCTGCCCTCGAAAATGATAACAGGAGAGCACACGAACCATTTTTAATTATGAAGTAACGGTACCTGAAATCGAAAGCACATGATTTATTTGCAAATAATAGTCTAAAATCATCAGGTAATTTACTATAACCCCTCACCAATGATGACTGATGGATTTTATAAAATGTGTCAAGTCGACACCCTTTCTTCAGCACATTCCTAGATAACAGATATGAAAGATTCCTGGTTTCAAGCCAAATTGCGTCTTCCAAGGCATACAAGTAACAACTGATTTGAATTTGTGAGTGTGCGAGTGAATAAAAAACCTAAACTCACTACACAACACTAGCCTGCAGTCTGCAAGAGAGTTTTAAAGGTTCAATATAAAACCTGATAACAATAGAAATGTATTTTATGACAGATAATTATAATTAAATTTGAAAGTTCTAGGTTAAAGCAGCAAACTAACATGTTCTGTATTCAATATACCTTCAATAAGCTTCTGCGTAGTTGCTTAAAGCTAAAGAGCTCCATACTTTCTTCTGCCACACAGTCCTGCCGAGGAAACACTACTCAGTCGTCTCCGGGTGATATTTCTCTGTTTGACGTTATTAGTTTGTAGTTTAGTATTCACCAGGGGCTAGTCTACCTCATTATCAATCTGGAAAACACTGAAGGAGAAAAGGGTTATATGCTACTTGGTATTTCATGTGTAGCAACAGAAATGCAATTTTATAGAAGAGGACAGAAGGAACGGAAGCACAACTAACAAAACAAAACAAACGGAGTGGTCACTGCCTTTCCCTTTCCGAGCACAATGCTTTGGTTCTCAACATCGAACATGTACAAGGTGTTCGTTTTCCAATGGGTGGGCTTCCAACTTGGACATACACGTAATGGCCATGAAACTCGGTCAGCAGAACAAAAAGAGGCCTGCTTAAAACATGCTGGTTAATATCCGTCAAACTATCACACCATTTCTACGAGTTTCTGCCCGCTAACAATGTAGAAAGGGAATACTTTTATTTGTTCCAAAATGTGCCCTACAGCTACAGGGTGGGTTTCTGACGTTAAAATATTGATGTCTGACTATTTTCTCCAAGTCCAGCTGCTATACTTCTTGTCTTTATTGATTTCGCTAATTTGCCAGTAAAAGAAAAGGAATTAAGGCCAACATATAATGTCCCTATCGTTAACAACATGTGCTGTACCTGGCTGTTCCTCCATTAACCGTAATCGATATTCTGAACAAAAAGCCCACGATATGATACAAATGAAAGACAGTAATTTTAATGCACTTGCATGTCTTCAATTCTCACTCGAAACATTATCTTAGTTTATTTTGTATTTAGTAAACTCAACATCCACTCTGTCGATATGTAATGTAAACATCATCAAACATCAAAGGCTTACTATAAATTATATTATTAATTATTACAGCACATGACATTCACGACGACTTGAAACACTAACGACACAAGATACAGACAGACGACATCAGATATATTTATGATATGATTTTTAAATACCCTACAATACATAAATCACAGAATACCCAGGACCACAAAATTATTGATTGACCAAAACCAAACACAGTTAAGCATTGATTGCGCTACATCCTACAAAAAATTTAAAGTATGCTCATACCTAGGCTTCTCTAACACTTGACACCCAATTGTAATCACTAACAACTAATTATCTCCTGTTATCTATTGTGTCATGTGCGCACAATATCACGTGTTCTTTGACTAGATTAAAAAAAGATTATTCCCTTTATGACCCACACCCACCCTGGCCTGGCATCCCAAAGTCATAACCAGATTTAACCACAGATGACAGAGAAAACAGGTAAGGTGATCTTTTTTCCTTCACATTGTTCAAACTACCTTTAAAGTTTAAGTTTTTCAAATATTACATTCAGCAAGTAGCCGACGTTTTAAAAATTAAACAAGTTATAATTGTCATTATTAAATAAATAAGAGTGAGGAAAGACCTATTTATGTACCTTATCGCAAAAGAATCTAGCCAATTTGAAAATGTACTACTCTATGTACTCTGTTTACACTTACCAAGTGCATTAAGCAACGTCTAATCTGCAGATTAGGTAGTTGAAATTGCTTCCGGTATATTATGTAAGATATCCCATGTATGTAAACACCCACAATGTCAAACTGTCACAGGAAGCAGGTGAAAGAACCAAAATAATCAATCATGTGAGATTCCATAATTGCGGGCATCTCTATCTCTGTTTCTTTACCCAAGAAACTCAATGGTCAGCAGATGTAGAGAATAAGAAGCAGAAGCATGGTGGGTGGTGGTAGAACTCTGAGACTGGAGTAAAGATATATATCCAAAAAGAACGAACAAGACTGATTGTGAGCAAAAGCGAATGAGCTTGAAACTACACAGGAGATAGAGGATGGAGAATGGTACAACTATGCTTGTCAAGTCCCTGGAATGTTTCAAGAATTTGGAATGTAATGCGGTTTTAAATGGAATTGTGGAATGATGAGATGTTAAAATGCTTATATGTTTGTTTTGTGAGATGTAGTTATCATTCCAGATCTTTTTGTTTCGTTTTCTGGGTTCCAGGAAAACTATTTTTAAAAGCAGATCCGAATGGATTGTATGAAATTGCAATTTATTTCGCAGAACTCGACAGTAAATAGATGAAAGGATCAAATATTTGATGGGAATGAAAGAGAATCACCTATGTTATATGAAATATGAAGTATATCGTATAATATGGTATGTTTGATAGTCTATTGTTGGCTGTAAAGATATTTTTGGATGGTTTAGGCTTATGCTCTAAACTGGAATTCAGAGGAACGGGAATATCCGAGCAAGGAGAAAGATTTTAAGAGAATTATACTGTGAAAATGTTTGGAAAAATGAGAAAACGAAATGAGGCGAAATATGTACTAGATGCACGTGCTTTGTTTGTGAACACGTATAGTAAGAATGTGCAGTTGTAGTGTGGAGTATTAAGAATTCCTTTGAGTTCTAATCGAAATCTATATGTGTGCACCTATGTACTATAATAGCAAAAGAAAATACCCCAGTCACCAGTATGTATACGAATTAGTGGAATTTGTCGATCTATTAACGTACGTGCTGGGAAAAGTCAGCCTATGATAACTTGAAGTTGTAGTTGAATTCTAACGAATTAGCAATATTTTCAAAAAAATGTTTACAAGGCACGCATCAATCGAAATTTTACTTGAACACGAATGAGTCTAGGGAATGAATGGGCGTGAATGAATGCACTGTTCCTTTGGAATAATTGGAAATTTTTAGAGTTGCAAAGGAATTATACGATGAATGCATGCATACAGTCAAACAGTCTTGCGTATTCACTATGTGTGTATGCTTACATCAGACTAGTAATGTAATGTATATCACTTACATGATTTAGCGCAGCAAACTGTATTTACTTTTAGGGCATATAAATACAAAAATGATAGTAGTCTGCTTTTAGCAGCTATTGAGAATATCGTAGCTCCTCTCGACTCTCCAGTTTCGGTGTGTTCACACTGCTCACAGCATATTTCCCATTTGGTCAATGTCCTGACATTAGTATTCATAGTGGAAAAGTGATTGCCCCACCCCTCCCTCCTTGTAGAGAAAAGTACGACGTAGGAAAAATAAAGTACAGACAGAAACCATTGGATTGGAAGCAAAAATGCATTTCCACATGCAAATCAATGTTAACAAAGTTGCACAACTACGCTTTGTTCCATGTGGCTTTTTCACCTTGGCGCAAAGGTGAGCTTTGGTGAGTACAGGGAATCCGGAAGGAAGAAAAAGAGAAATAAATATGTGTTGCTCAAAGTCCATGTATTAGTCTACTCATCTATGCTTATATAATGTGACCATGTTTGAGATCCAGGCAGTTCATTTTTTACCTTTTTTCCCTTGAGCTTTGTTTTTTCATACAAGTAGTGCACAGATGTCATCAAATGAAGGCTGTGGAAGTCAGGAGTGTCGATGGCTACTATTGGCTACTTACGTTTTCAAAAAGTCAACTCTAATTTTAAAATCTGATTTAATTTTATTTAATGCATTGTATATGACAGATTTGGTATTACATTATTCCATATGATCCTGCCCATGCCTGAACTGACTTAATGACTGCCTTTACAGTGACGTTTTCATTTTAAAGTGACAGCGACAGTACACTTTAGTGACTTCATTTTTTTCCTTTATACTCCTCCTCAATGGATCTACACTTTGTCAATGTATAAATATATATAGTCTACATGGTATAATTCAAAGTGAGCGCTGAGGGTATCACATAGGTGGCGCGCGGTGCTTCTATTTAAAAATTATGCCGATAAATGGAATACGCCTATGCCAAAGTTGGGTTTTACGACGTTTTTCCATGGGATTTCGTGGGTAAGTGGCAACCCCTTAGTGCTCCTAGCGCGCCATCACTGAGGGGAATCATGCTCATTGGCCAGTTTGGCCCATGTGATTTATACAAACATCCATATACAGTGGCAACCCCTTAGTGCTCCTAGCGCGCCATCACTGAGGGGAATCATGCTCATTGGCCAGTTTGGCCCATGTGATTTATACAAACAATGAAGAGGTGTCTGAAGGTGTGGCAATTCTTTTGTTTGCATTATCACATGGGCCAAACTGGCCAATGAGCATGATTCCCCTCAGTGATGGCGCGCTAGGAGCACTAAGGGGTTGCCACTGTATATGGAACAAATTTAGTTAGTTTGGGGTTTTCCGCGTTTTTGCGTGGGATTAAGCAAACAGTTAAATGAACGATGGTTTGGTGAGAGTTTTTCGGCATTTACCTGTGAGAATGGGCAAGGATTATAGTTAGTTAGTTGTAAGTTTGTGTTAGATTAGCCCATTACGACATAAATCAGCGGCCCAGCCCCAGCGGATTGGGGGCTTAAAACTAGTTTACTATATGTTTTAGAAATAGAAATTCTTTTTCCAGACAGTATACAGTTTGCAGGAGAATTCAACTTTTTCATGTAAAGTTAAGACTGTGTGGCACAGCTTAATGAGAATGAATAATGTAGTAATGTAATTTTATTTATTTTATGATTATGTTATATCTGCGCCGAAACAAAATCTTTGGAGCATTTTTGTAGTTGTCATTCATGATTAAGTATTCTTAAGGAAATTTTAGAATGCATGTTTAAACCACATCTGGCGACTGCTGAAAAAACAAAATGAGGATATACATTTTGTAAAATCCGTTATTGACTTTATAAATATGATACTCATTCCGAACGTCCACTCGCTTTTCCCGTTCATGCAAAGAACCCAAAGTATCAGATTAATTTTATTTGCCGAGTTTAAATCGCTGGATATTCTATAACACAGAAACTTTAGAGGTTATAGAAGTAGTCACTTCAAAGTATATGTATCATTTCGTCTCCATTTTCGGCCAGTTCGCTATGCGCAGCCATTACATTTCGCAAATATTCATATATACATATATGTATTTCCTTTTTCTTAATCGATAAAACCCACAACCCACTCCGATACATATTGAAACCACTTGTGCACGAAACTACTGTGCACAGTTTAGAACTTTTTGTTTATAGAAATATATGATTGCGTGTCAACTAACTCAAGTTGGTAATTGTGTACCCATCAGTTGAATGCAATCCAATACTCAAATAAAATCATATTCTGTTTATTGTATTTTCATTATCATTTTCCAACGAGCCTACAAACACTACATTACAACATATATCTACTTAAAATTTAATGAAAACAAGTGTCAGACCTACTTTCACGTTTGCAATTCCTTTTACTACGTGGTTTATTGATCGTCATTGTCATTATATCGAAACTCGAAACCTATATTTTTATGCACATGAAAACTGTCATACGGAACATAGTGATAGTGATCCACATTTCCTAGACGAAACCGGACGTGTCCTTCGAGTATACTAATCGGATCTCCTGATATCCTCTTCAGTTACACCTTAATAGTAGACATACGAGTTTAATGTTACACAATATACTGAAGCATTCCTCCGTGGTCCTATAAAACAAGTCCAATATCGGATTTTATACGACAAGATTGGAATCTGCTGAAATGGGAACCAACTCAGATTTTCAGTCTGAACTCCTTCGAATGAACGGATTATTGCAAGTTTCTATCACAGAGCTCAGATACCGCTGCGAAGTGTATCGTCTGAGCTTACGAAGCATTTGTAAAGTTCTTGGGAATGTGCACAAAGAGCAGGAGATCCGACTACGTTGTTTAACGACGAGTAGACGTAGTTATCAAGCATACTTTCTGAATCTGATTCAGAGACAGGCTTTGGATAGTATCAGCAATGTCGTTAGAAAGGCATCAACTTTTATAAATGGCTATTCCCTACTCGATAAGGAATTATTTCTACCGTCTCCACCTAAACCGAGATCTATGTACAGTGGCCCTGATAGAAGGTAAAAGTTGCTGGTAACATTTCTTTATCCAAGCAGGTTATCATAAATACGACACATGTTTTGAACATGAGCCACGCAGACAGTATTTAATTTTCCTCGAGTTCTATTTATACGGACGGAAGCATAATTATATGCTGTATACTGTAATGATATGCATGAACTCCTAAAATTACAGAGATACATATCTGTATTTTTAATAGGACTCCCACTACCCGCACTAGTGATATGACTGACGGCCCGCAATTGAATTCCCCAAGTTTTAATTCCAACCCGAGCTCTGGGATTGCGTCTACAATTGCTGAAACAGCATCTGCAGCTAAGGACTTTGAAGCTGACAGAGCAACGTCAGCATCTAAAAATAATCCTTGGGAAAATGGAGAACAGAATTCAGAGGAGAAAGTTAAACGTGAAAGGAAGACCTGCTTTAATTCCAGCTCCAGAAGAAGCCATGCAAAATACGACAATGGTAGTGAGAGAAAAAAAGGATATGAACGGGAGAGAACACGGCAAAGAACATCTACAAATATTACTCAAAGAAATCATGATCCCAGACAATCCCCTTCGAAATCAATTAACGGCCACTACCATCAAATAATTATTAACTCCCGACAGCAGTCCCATGCTGATAAAGTGAACAAAGCAGTATTTGAGCGGCGAACTGAAAGCTCTGTGAGAAGTCAATCCCGTAATCGAAGCAGTCTATCCGAGCGAAAAAGTGGTACTTTGCACGGCAACGAAAGCTTGAGGGAGGAAGCTAGGCGAACGAATCAACGGCTTTTCAGGGAACGCGATGGGAACAGAGGGAGTTGCAATAAAGACAGCCAACGTGAAAACGAAAGAAACACTGGCTTTCGTGCAGCCAACTTGAGGGAGATTCGTGAAAATAAAAATCAAACTTGGCACAACAAAGCAGGAGAAAGCTTGGTAGCTGCACGAAACCGAACCAACCAAGGTCAAGGCGTTGCACGAAAGCAGCTATTTTCATCCAATAAGCCTCATAACAATTTCAAATTGAACTTTGTAGCGACGGAAAAAGTTCGACGTCTACAACTTTCCATGCTAGGCGAAATCACAGACCACGAGTCGAGGAAATCCCCTCCAGGCACTGGTACAAGGAACTCGACTTAATTTTCTCACATTCTCACTCCATTTTTGTTGGAAAAACACAAACGTCAGCGGCATAGATGCTTTGCTTGCAATATGTTGCCATCCTTTGGAAGAGCAGCATCTGTCACAACATGACATCCGTTGACATATAAATACTTGATTTTTTCCCGAGTTTCGATACAAAATTGAGGATCTCAAATACAAGCATTCGCACCACAGCTGTCTGCACTAATGAGCATATTAGCTATACAGTTATATTGACACATGACACTGGACTTGTCATCCTTTCTTAAATGACTACACTTCGTTGTAAAATAAACGTATTGCATTACAGCTTACATTTTCTCTAGCATATATTGCAACTTGTAAACAACAATGACGTCCATGTTACAAGCTTTATGCTATCAGTTTTCAGTTTGAAAAATGACATATCCTTATCAATGACAAATTACATGTAATTACAAATTACACATTACANTATTGCATTACAGCTTACATTTTCTCTAGCATATATTGCAACTTGTAAACAACAATGACGTCCATGTTACAAGCTTTATGCTATCAGTTTTCAGTTTGAAAAATGACATATCCTTATCAATGACAAATTACATGTAATTAAAAATTACACATTACACTTAAACTCGTACACAAACTGAAGATTGTGTAAAATAGATCTGAAAGTTGATCACACTACATATTCAATCAATTTGTGCAAATTACAGTTACGTTCATAACAATTAAAAGCATGATTCACGGTAATAATTTATAAATTGACCAAATCACAATCCATTGATTCTTCTTTATACTGACGATGATTTTATGGAGCAAAGAAGCTACAACTTTTGATATTTAACACAATAAGGGACTCTACTTCGTCCTTTCTTTACACTAAAAATTTAACTTTCTCACATTAATTTTGCATGTCTGCAATTTACATCCCCTTAATGTGCCCATTAACGTGTACAATGACTTGAAGAATCATTTGTGTTGCACAGATTTTCTCTCACTCTATTACATTAATTAATGAGCACCACTGCTACGCTGAATGCAGGTTTACTACCAGGGTCATAAATTTTCAGCATCAATTTGTCTGAATCATTAGTGTTGCACAGATTTTCTCTCACTCTATTACATTAATTAATGAGCACCACTGCTACGCTGAATGCAGGTTTACTACCAGGGTCATAAATTTTCAGCATCAATTTGTCATCATTTTCATATCAAGGCTTGCTCGCCCACTTTTATGTTGAAGTTGAAACGCATGAAAGTATACGAAAATATTTTACGACGGTTTCCAAAATGAGTAAAGTAGCAACACGTACACAGAAAACAGCTTCATTTTATTGCTTCATTTGATATGGAATACAGGGATTTGAAATTTAGAATTTAGAAATTCTCTCCGACCACTTTTCAAGTTTAAAATACTTTGCTAACAAAATGGTTTTTTTAAAACTTTTTTCCAGAGATTGACGCACACCAAAACACCGTTCTCTCAACGGAATACGAGGTAAAGTTGTAAGTTTTGCAACAAAGTAATAATAAACGATGCGGAAAGGGACGAGTACATACTTCAGTGAATTTGGTTAGTCGTTGAGAAAAGTACTATCACAACTCTACCTAATATATTATGGCACACTCCACACCAGCTTGCGTTTATTTTCGAGCGGGGGAAAACGGACTTACCTAAATGAGCAAAACAAATTAGACAACTCAGGAATAAAAGTGAAACAGGATTCTTCACATTTACTGGATGGAGGAAAGGAAAACTTTACAAAATGCTCTTTGAACAAACAAAATAATACAGGAAAGTGGGCAGTAAATGCGAAGGTTATATAAACTTTAAATGTCAAACCAAACTTTTTTTGTTAAACTTAGCTCAAGTGTACCGTGTACTTCCCCATTTTGTCATTTTATTGTGGCATAAACCATGAATAAAAAAGGACATAAACCACTTCAAAGTGCAATTGCGTGTTTTCATCGAATGGTAAGATAGAGAGAAGCGCATGAACAACACAATTGATTCATGCAATTAAAAAATCTATATATAGCATATGAAATTTTCAACCTAGACTCAGCTTTTTTTGCCATTTTCCAGCGTTAAAGAAAATTTTCTGAATAAAATGACTTGGAAAATTCGATTTAAAAAATAAAAATAACCCTAGTTCCGCTCTTTCCACATCAAAATAAAACTGCAACATTTGCGAATGTCACATTAAAACAAGGGTGATTACTTTTGCACAAAAATGTCAACTGTCAGTTATACTCGAGCACTTTATTGAGAGCAAAAGAAGCGTGCATGTGTAGTCAAAGGGAGACTTCAAACACGTGCTATTTCACTTTCAATGAAGGGAAAGCATTAGGACCATCACGATCATCATGTCTTGACGTAAAACAAGTGTGCCTTTGCTTGCATGTGTTCTTTCTCTACATGCAACCATTAATTTTTGTCTGGAAATGTACTAAAATGTAAGGATCCGTTTCCCTCTGTCCTTAGCAGGAGTTGAAGAATAATGAGCAATTTACCTTCGATTTAAGTTTCCCTACTCTCTAGTGGCTCATTCAACAGGGAGGAGAACATTTTCCTGACGCTAATAAGCGACTCCGAATCTTTGAATATCAAATGGAGTGGGTGAGCTAAAGCAGTCTAAATGAAGCAGGGAATTGACTGGAATGTGGACTGCTGAAGTGGATATAAAATTAGCTGAGAGAGTTGGGAGAATAAAAAAACGGACGTTAGACAAACCAGAAGTTTGCCTTCTACTTTATATGTCCTCTTGTAAAAGTAATATGAAGATAGTAAATGCAATACTAGAAATTGGTTTGTTGTAAATGGCAAACCTGCTACTTACATAAATCGCTAAAAGCGTACACGCGTGACGGTTTCATGTTCATGTTTACGAAAAGTGCATACCAGTTTTCTACACAGATAGAAAAGAATGTAAGCAACTTGTGAGGATGCACGACGACTCTCTCACACATTCACCCATCCAGAGGAGGATCAGGGAGCTTTCTGCAAAAATAATATTTATTCCAGCTAGAATTTCTCAAGTACACACAGTTGCGAGCCGGTCTTGGTTGCAAGCACACCGTTTGAGGTTACACTAACGGT
>JAHZNA010000513.1:0-24359 GCA_027743935.1 Sinodicranocentrus sp. ZH6 | reverse complement strand
GTCAATGCATTTGTCTCTGCACAACATATACGAGAAAAGAAGGAAAATGCTACATGTCAGAATGAACTCATTTTTCATACAACAAACCCAAACATATTTGATTGCAGCGTCTCTCCTTTTAAAACTTATGCACGCGTATACACCAACTGTTATCACTCCACAAAATACAAACTGATCAAATAATCTTTCAAAAACAATGCACGTTTTTGGCGAAACTTAAAGCGGTAACAATTCGTTGAGACAACTTTTCATCTCTTATGTCACAGTTTGCACGGTCATGCTAGTGAGACAATTCTCACGCAACTAACTGACTGAGCCTCAAGTTCCTTTCCTGATTTAGCAAGTTGTCGTCATCAACAAGAAGTCACTAACTACAACTTCAACAACTCCACCAACAATAAGACTCTCCATTATCAATCTGATTTGCCGCAATTAGTGAGACAATACATTTTAAAACACATGTACCCTCTTACAAACGAATATACAAGAAAGTACATGCATGACGCTACCTACTACTAAGATAGGTGCTTGATGTGCTAAAGGCGCAACGGTATGCATATCTGCAAAAAGGAACAAAGATAGATCTAAAGGCGATTGAATGTTACTTCTTGGTGCAGCAGGATATCCACAAAAAAACCAGCATTTTTAACGTCATCGGCACACACCACAACTATCATAAAACGGCAGCATTATCCATGTACACCTCTGACAACAATAGGACATCAACGAACTACATCCTATATCTAGGTAAAGGTGAGCAAATCGTCTGAATCAGAAAATTGATCTAAAAGCTCTCACTCAACTTCAAGTGCTCACTCACTGATTACGAGTTTCAGGTAGTGAAGAATCTCGGCAAGCCCAGTGTTCACTTCCATTTCATTATTACATAAATCTGTGGTTGTGGTTGGATGTGAGAAAGTATTTTTGTAGCCATGAAGAAAGATAACGTTAAGAAGGTAATTTTTTATACCTTCTATCATATCCATGATCATCGTTCTCGTAATCATTATCAATAGCTCGACGTAAAGAGACAAGTACTCTGTACATACATATAGTATTGGATGTATACAACATTAGTTATGAATTCAATTTTGAGAAAAATGCCAAAGACAAAAGGTAAGCCCAAGGTAAACAACTTCTTGACGATGGCAGAATATGATTAAATAATAAAAGGGTTAGTACGAATAAATAAAGATGATAACTGTCATTGTTGTGCTATGCAGTAACATGCTTCTGCAAAACAATAACACAGAGCTAGAGTGAGTATGCATATAAAAACATGTATTTTGCTGATTTGACTGAAATCTTTAGTATTCATCGTATCTCACTCATTGTGTATACCTTATCATTTTCAAGTCTACTTGCAGGCTAAACAATATAATATACCTATTTATCTCGCCTACACATGTACACTTATCACAATTATCTTTGCGTTACACACAAAGCTGTATTATTTTCTGTCACACTATGGGTTAATGAGTGCATATCATATTAATAATAGTAACAGAAAAAAATATAAAGATTCACTTGCCCTTTTTCAAATGCATTTTAATCAGATGCTCTCAACGGTAAAAACCGCCCTATGGGATGGAAAAGGATGTAGGTACAAGTTTAACTACATAAAAAATGCAAGATTCCATTTTTTTGCTGCCGTTATCTCACTCTTGCAAAAAACATTTCAAGGTAGTGCATTATGACCATTATTGCAGAAGGGAATTAACGGGCCAATGAGCAAAAATGCTTAATACGTGCTCACAGCCGTATTAATAACTTTTTGTAAGATGCATTATACAGCGGCAGTGTTTAAGATGACGCAACGTGAGTTGTAAGGCTGCGCATTACCTACATATTTCAATTTTTCATTTCAATTTCAAACTCCGTTATTGTCTCGACTTTGCTTGAAAAAAATGGGTGTTCCTATGAAATTGTAAGCTTCTGCAAAAAATATTTAGCAAGATGCAGCTTGAACTTTGAAGGATGAATCTCATTGCTCAAGTTGTGTGTTGTTACATTTACAAATTGCAATACTTCAAATAATAGCATGACGGTAGTGAGTTTACTTGTAAGGACAATATGATCCACTGTGCAATCCATCTTCAATTCATACAAAAAATGGACACAGTGTAACAATACAATTGCAATAAAATATCAAAAGTGCAATGTCTTATAATCAAATGGCGTGCATCCCGTATGGAAAAAAATGAATTTCTCCGGTGGCTCTTACGAAAAAGTTTCTTATGAGAAAAATTTCACATTATCTATTTTGCGTTTTAAAACCAACTTTTTGTTGGCATTTTTCTTTTTTAAATCGTATGCATCAAATTTGTGCTTATTATAAAATTTATACGTGTCTACTGTGAAAATAGATTTGTCATCTTGTTCATCTTGAAGCTCATCATGAAACCATTTTTTCCATGTACAAAAAGTTTCATTCATAGTAATGTAATAAGAGGTATCAAACATAGTTGCAAATTCCTCCTTGAGCTTAAAGTTATCTTATTGCGCAATAACAATGTAGTGCTAATAGTCTTTCCACTCCTCGCCGACCATGAAATTCTGTCATTTTCCTTTGGATGGAAGTATAGTTCGCTGGTTGCGAGTCATCTTTTGCATGTGTTAATTCTTTCAGCCCAAAAATATATTATTTAACAATATGACATGCGAGCAACACTCCACGTTCTGTTCACTAGGACCGTACCAACTACCACAACACCAAAGACGTACTTTCTTAAGCGGCTTCATCTCTAGTAAAGTACGGAGCGCTGCGTTTGGTCCTCACGTTCTCTACACACTCACTGCATCGAGTGAATAGCCTTAGAAGCATCTGCAAGAAATGGGCTAGTGGGTATAGAGGTTTCTGTGTCTTCAAACATCATTAACAGCAAACTAACGTAGGTCCTACAGCTACAACTATACATTAGTCAAGTCAAAGCGCACTTTTGGACATGTATATCAAACATAGAGCGGTGCAATAAATGCATACCTATGAAAATGTTCATAGGTAGAAGAATCTCGAACAAGGGAAGACTGATTAACTTACCATGTACAAGTATAATTACGCAGCCGAAAAAAAACTTTATCACTGATTAAAGACAGTCTCACCTTGATATTGAACGTCATTCGTTGTAGCTCCAAATGAAGCCTCCAATATTAAATGTCCCAGTTGTAGATAACTGATATATACATACACTGACTTTAAGACGGCTCTCCCTTTCGTTGAGTCGACTTCACGTCAACAAAAATTGGAGCTGTGCTCTATTGACATAATAATTGTGACTCATCTCGATTGGTCATTAACAGCAAGACACAAGAATAGGACAGGTATGCAGAGCCCTTAGCATTGTAAAAATATCAAATGACACGGTAGGCTATCTGTGCATAACGCAACATGGTGTCCAACTGATGTCCTTAAGCTCAAATCAAGCGAAATTTCCCTTTTCCAAATTTCCACGCTTTTCTCACTCATTCCAATGAATTTAACAGAGATAATTAACTAGAGCAATGTAAATGAGAATTTGGCAGGGGTATCCATTGTATCGCGCACGCATTTCTGTTTTTATCTCACATCTTTACATTTGAACTGTTTACACAAACTGTGAGACTGTTAAATAAAACAAAAAATCACATTATACATCATACACGTTGTGACTTGTGACGTAGTGTCTTCTATATTAGCCTGCTAGAATTTTAGAGCATTGGCTTGTGCCGCACGATTGGATGAAACAACGTTTAACGCCTTGGCTTGCCTTCTTTTCTGTTGTAAACGTATACTCACGTCATTCATAATATGAAATTTATATGTAATAATATATATGTAACATAACATGTACATGTAATTCTTTACCTAAGGAATGAAGCCAAGGATTTATCGATAAATATTTTCGGAACTTTCCCGTTCCCTGAGTAAATGATCCAACTGTTGCGTTTCCATCCATTGGTATTACTTACCGATTGATAGCTTCCATCAATTCTATCAGATAACTAGACCATATAGGTATGTTGAAAATGTTGGGAGATATTTTGCCGTTCGGAACGTATAGATACCGGGATTTGTATGCATTACTGTGTCTATACATGTATGTATGTCTCTGCACTTTCGTGGTAAAAATTTGAAGCGGTTTACTCGACGTTTTGGTATCCAAAATCCATACGACCACTAAATAATTTATAATTTTTTGTTGTGTTTGGTTTTCCGTAAAGTTCAATGATTTGACTTTTATCAATTTATTTAGCTATGAAAAGTCATTCGTAGTATATCCTTTCGTGCATGCAAAAAAGTCGAAGGAAAAAAATCTTAAATGATAAAGACTGAAAACTTTTTAAAAACATTTAGACAACAAACTTTTTAGAAAATTTGACAAACAGTTTTCTCAAATTAGACACAATTATTTCACATGGAGGGGAGAATTTTTCCTACAAAAAGATGGTATGCCAATGGGAAGTCCGTTAGCTCCAATAATTGCAGAACTATTCATGCAACATTTAGAAAATTCCATCATACCTAAGTTACACTTTTTATTTTTAAAAAAAGCAGTCCATAAGAAAAGTGTAAATGAGCGTAAATGTGGGAATTTAAAGAGGGACGATAAACATTTTTACGATAGTACTACTTCAGGGTTCTTTTTCAGATAATTAGACTATACTAGAGTGGCTGATTTTTGTGTCCTCTTCTTGGTTTTGATAGTTGATCCTTGTAAAAGTACATAAAATTTGTTTTTTCTAATTGTATCCACACCACATCTTGTGCCTTAAGATACAGGGAAAAGGTCAGCTGAAAAGGTGCTGAAAAGAATTATGAAAACCTTTGTAATAGTCAGAACGAAAATAGCATTATTGACTTTCCATCTTCCGGAGCCGCAGCCGCAATACCTAATAATGTCAACTTACCTTTTAGAGTTATAAAAAAGAGTTATAAATGGGCTCGGTGTCAACAGTGTATAGCAAGTATGTAATTTATGAATGTCTTAAGTTGACTTTACGCCTTTACAGTTACTTATAGTATTCTTTAGCTGACAATGAGTTGAGTCCTAACTCGGGCTCGGTGTCAACAGTGTATAGCAAGTATGTAATTTATGAATGTCTTAAGTTGACTTTACGCCTTTACAGTTACTTATAGTATTCTTTAGCTGACAATGAGTTGAGATACAGCAATCCGATAATGCTTAGTATTTGTAATATGAAAAAATGTCAATGATACTTTTGCTATAAACTATTAATACTGAGAATATTGCGGTTTATGACGGGCATGACTGCACTGCACGCAGAAGGCAAAGAGCCAAAAAAAAGGCAATCTAAATGGCAAAGTTTAATTGGTATTATTGCAAAAACTTTGTCGCGAAATTCAGGGTCCTGCATTTGCCTGCCTCCCTGACACCATTTGTGCGAATAAAATTTATTATAAAATTAGAATATGTATGTATTCTGCAAATAAATTAATATCAGCACATCAACGGGTGAACCAGCTACGAAAACTTTATTACCAGCTTTGATTCCCAAGCAAATTCAAATATAAACACAACGGGAAATCCAGAAAAATATATTTTTAAGGAATATACAAAGTAATTGTCAAGAAAGCATTCAACATTAGTATTAGACTTTCAACAAAAATAAACATTTTAAGCTTTGAGTATCGTCAATGTTTTTTAACGCCGTTTACAAGTCATTTTATGTGTTATTGAGCTGGAAAATATGTACATGTTTCATGAGATTCATAGGAAGAAATTAGCCTGTGAAAGCTAATTCTTGCAGATTATGCAGATNCAACAAAAATAAACATTTTAAGCTTTGAGTATCGTCAATGTTTTTCAACGCCGTTTACAAGTCATTTTATGTGTTATTGAGCTGGAAAATATGTACATGTTTCATGAGATTCATAGGAAGAAATTAGCCTGTGAAAGCTAATTCTTGCAGATTATGCAGATTAGTAGGAACTGTAAGTAGAGCAAGAATATACATACTAGCGATTAGCCCCAGAAATCTTATTTCCCGAAGTACTGGGTCCTGCCCCAATCCCAATTGGGATTTCTTGATCACCCAAGTACATAGTAGAGGCTGCTTGAGCCAGGGGTACACAAACATCCTGACATTCCTCTAGGAATATTTTAAGCGGCCAGATTAGATACACTTTAAATACAATAGCACCAAACGTTACGTACGTAAAAATGGAGAAAACAAAAGCCAGGGCCATATATGCTACAAACACGGAAGCTTCGATTGCAAGCAAACAAAAAAAGATCATTTGCCAATTTCTCGCACGTCGATAGCTTTTCTGAAATATAAAATGTGGTAAAGTTACAACCAGCACAGTTACCAAATGATGCACATATTGAATAATCAATGTCTATGTCTATGTCATATTGAATAATATGATGTCAATGTATTTACTCGAATAGTAGCTTTGTACAGATCAAATCCAAAAAAGAACTGGAGTGTGGCCTGGAGGCAATGGACTGGAATGAGAATGCATTGGTAAATATCTGGAAAAAAGACACAAACGAAATACACTGGTAAAGCACAATCCATGCTGGAATAAACAAACACAATACTAAGGTTCGCGTACTTATTTGACTGTCTGAATCTACTGGAACGGCGATGATGGTCTGGAACAATGCAGCATCTAGCATCATTTGTGAGACAACCAGCAACTAGCCACACAATTGAAAGTCATTTTTTGAAAATTCATAATATATACATAAATAGTAACACCGTCTGTATTGACACAAATGAGCAAGTTACACAATCAAATCGTAAATATAGCTATAAAACTAAGGAATAAAATCGGAATATCAAAGCATACCATGTACACAATCGTATAGTATTCCATACACGGACTAGAATTCCTGCCGAATAGTGGAAGGAACTGAACCATTTTGATGATGAAAATGACAAATCCTTCAACACTGCAATTGCACTAATTTACTTCTTCTAAACTGCTTTCGATTACGTTTAATTGTGAAATCCCCGTTTTTATGGTGCTGCCAATGTTCATGCGATACCAAAAATGAACCATTTCTGCACAAAATGACCTTCCAGATGGTGGCTAAAATAAGAGAACTTATAACGAAGCTGTTAGACGAATACATAAGCTGCATAGGTATTACAAGCTTTACCATGCATGTCTTGATCTTATTGTCATTCATGTCATGAAATGTAACGGATGAGATTTCAAGGTATGCAAATAATTGAATGACAGAACCATTCATACTCGAAATGGAAAACTTGAAGGTAGACGTCAAAAAAGTGTAGTACGTGCATCATCGTAAATGATCGTTAATAGAAGAACCAAAGAGTCGTAAAATTTTACATATTGCCGATATGATATTCTATTTTAACATGGGATGTTGACATTCATGAGAGAAAATACAACTATAAAAATGGTAGATTTAAGCAAATTCTCATATAAAATCAATGCATAAAGGTCAAACAGTAGTCCGGACGAGAACTCGACCTTGTGAATCTTTGTAAAGCAGCGCTTATAGCATTTTTTATCACTTTGGTATTGTCATCCTAGTAAGCATATATTTTTAAGAGAATTTAGTTTTCATACAAAAATACATTCCGAACTGTCCTCATATCAAGAGCGCTAATGGAACTATCTTGGAGTTTCTGCAGAAATAGATATACCAGTGCACTAAATGCTTATGTTGACTATGGTATGTAAATATGTGAACGTGAGTGAACAGACAGTGCAACTCCAGATTAGCTATATACAGTTCAAACAATGTATGGAGAATGTTGTATAGATCGCTTGTCAGCAAAAATATCGTTGATCAAATGATCAGCATACGAATTAGTTTGCAATGCTCACACTCATGTACTTGTAATTTGGTTGATAAACAGATAACGGGCATGACGAAATTGGTATTAACCTTCCGTAATTCAATAGGTAATCCTTGTTTTGTGAGAGAATTCAACTTCGCTGGATCATGTAGTTAATCACATGAATGCATGGATGGGTGGATACGGTGTGTTATTCTTCCAAAATATTATTTTGATAACCGCAACGAAACTAAAGTACATTACCTGCACGAGCCTGTGTATTTTGTCTGTATCTTTGCGCATTCAAGTATCCGACATATAGCATTGCTTGGGTCATTACAATATGACTATTAAAAATAACAAGGAGAACAAATTAATATATCATCATCATTATTGTGCGTAACCCCTTGTCGCTGCCATCTGTAACATCTTTTTGTTTTCGTGTATAAAAACATAGTACATGAATTTGAAAGTGGTAAAATTAATTGTAGTTTTGTAATTCCCTTTTAGCTATTTGCACACACGAACTAAATATACGTATTTTCACCAGAGGTTGTAAAATATGAGCAGTCCCGGAGGATCCTCGATTTTCGAACTTGCTACGAGAACAAAGAAGTTCATCCGGTTTGAGTTGGTAAGATTTCATTACATTATGGCACTATAAGAGTGACTGCATTGGCATCACAGCAATATATTTTATCCGTGAGTGTACAGCTTATTTTAAAGACTGAGATGAACTGATGTGCATTTTGTTCTGATGCAAATTACAAAGCATGTCTTTCTCGGCTCATCTCTTCTGATTCGTATCATTGTACCAACTTTCTCAAGGTTCATGCGGGAGTTGCAGTTGCCATATTTTTTGGGATTTTTCTAATACTTAAACCATGGAATTACAGTGTGGAGAGTGCCAACGGTACGTTTATAGTGTATAACATTGCTATTTTGTTAAATTGGAGTGACGTCAGTGTAGCATTGTGTATATGTGTGTACAGATTAATAATTCAAAGTTTGCTAAGCATTTAAGAAAAACTTTCTGCGTTATTAATTGCAGACCGACCATATTGGATGGTGGGACCTCCTTTAATTTACTTCATGTTGGACCTTCTGTTTGGCCTAATGCTCCACTTTAGGATGCTTAATGAGGTACTCAGAGGAGGAGATAGATAATGCATAAAATATTAAATATCCTTTCTCCCTGGTACACCCTGACTTTTTCAATTCTCTTCTTGAAACATAAACAGCCGCATTACATTGATATATTTCTTCTTTCATTTTTCGCTTCCAGCTTCGCCCAAAGACATGCAAACTCTGGATGTTTTTCCAAGTTGTGAACCTCATTCAACTCACGCTCTTAGGCTTCTTTATGATTTGGGAAATCGAGTTTGTCGACTACAGCTACCTCAATCTTATCGCTGCATTACTAGTTCTTTACGTATACAAAGCTTTTAGAATTTCTGTCATGCAAAAGCTGGTTCACGACATGAATACCCGTTGTTCCTTCTATCCAACTAGTAATATCAGTGCAAACGTAACTTCTAGACATCAACAAATAGTCAGCGAGCAAATACTCCGGCCTACTTTCACCATTTCCGTGCAACAGCCTGAAACTGCTGTTGAGGATGGAAATGTCAAGCAGGAAAGTTCGGCATGATAGCCAAGTAAATGTTTAATGAAGCACGTGAAGCAAGCAAAATTGCTGTTTGTGGTGAAAAGGTCGTATGGATTTAGATGTTAATTTGCTCTTAAATAAAATAATAGACAGGTTGGAGAATGAAACGATGTTTTTGCTTCAACTCGAAATTAAAGCCAAAGCTCACGGAAACACTTCCTAGACACGATATGAATAGGTTCCTTTTAAACCTTATACATAGTTTTCTTTTACTGTTAAATCTGTGATCTCTCTCTCTATGTGTGTTTTGTTTCGAGTTAAATAAAATTATACGGCGTAATCTTTTGTTGTTTACTTGAGAAATTGACTGAGCTAACTTTTTTAAAAGCATAAATGCTTCAAATATTTCAAATACTCCTGAAGTTTGCAACTACCTTCAAAACTTTCTCCAAATAAGTTTATCTTATCCTGAAGAAGGCAATTATTACAAAAAAATTAAAAAAATCTTGCGCAAGGGAAAACGCTAGAGCATTCTGATACACACATTCTTGCACACGCCTTTTGACAAGGGAAAATGGCTTAGAAAGAAATATGATGAAGGAAAATGAGTGCTTCCAATTTTGTAAATTGCATCATTCAGCAATTTTTTACGAAAAAGGGGAAGAAACCGCAGTCTTTTCTGTCTTGTATTTATTGTATGACAAGGCATCTTTTTATTCTCATATCATTGGCTCATAGACACAAACGTTATGCTTGACTGCTGATTTCAGTCTGGATAAAAGTCAGAGAAGAAGGCCTTCCCTTCTGCCACAAAGATTTCACGACTTCCCTTCCAACAGAAACATGCCAAAAGCTGAAAAGAAAAACTCTGGCTGACTGTGTGTGTCGAATACCATCCAAAAGAGAAATGGAACAGAGCGTTTTGTATTTTTTCTAATATGCTCTCTGCCCCAACATGCTGTACACTCTGGTTTGACATAACATAACATAACAAAAGTTATGTATTCTACATTCCTGGCCCTTTTCCGCGACTTACATTCATACATAGACTTTCAGTGCTTTTACAGTTTTATATGCATGCTTTCTTTCCACCCGCATCAAGTTTTTGGTGAGATTTACACAAGCGAGCATTTACGCAACTCGTTCGACACAGTTTTATGCTATATTCATGGGTTGACGCGAAACTTTCTGCTGCACTTAAAGCTTGTAGACCTTGAAGTTATCGATCGATTGCAGAGAGGCTCTCTCCATTGCTTTAGATTACATTATATACGATATATATATGCAACAATAAAAGGAAAGGAAAGAGAAACACTAGCAGTGCTCCATGTAATAATATTCTATTCACATTCCAAGAGTCTTCAACTCCAATGTGGTAAGAATTGTGCTTGGAAACTTTCCCAAAAAACCAGAAAATTTGTTTCTCTACATTTTTTGTCGTTTATAAAAAACGTTATTGAATCACATCATCTAGAGTTATTCGTCGCAGCTCGAAGAAAACATGGTTCATTTTACTCTTGTCTTCCTTGCCGTAAAGGCTGTGGTTGTTGTATATTTCTAGCTTTTTTCCAATTCAAATACTGAATACACTCGAGCTGCAACTATAATATACTAAAACAAAGTTTCACGCTATGAGCTGGCAAAATTGTGTTCTACCAATTTAGGATTGAATTTCTTTTATCACTGAACAAAAACTGGTACACATCTGCTAATTAAAGATTACAGGGGAATTATAATATCGTGATAGAAATGTCGATGTTAATGACTTCACGTCTTCTCACGGCTCCTGGCCCTTTTATCGCTTGCCATATACGTTGTAACAACAAGCGTTACTACTATCCAGGTGATACAGTTACTGGTCAGGTGGTTATTACTCCCACTGAAACAGTTTACTGTCATGGTAAGTCATTCATTATCAATGGAAGTGGAAGTTGTAGTTAAGTAGGAGCCTTGCCCTATTCTGATTCCTTCCATTCTCACTTTCATTTTATTTGCATTTGTGTGGAGTCCCTCAACGCAATCCCAAATTGCTCAACTTTCTTAATAATTCATGTTTATTTGCTTTAGGAATGTACGTTGCATTCGAAGGGAAAGCAGTGGTCACATTTAAGACACTGGGGGAAATCAAGACGAAAACGGAGGATATTTGTAAGCTGGAAAACTACATTCTAGGAAAAGATATGCGTAAGTGGTTCGTTATTTATTTTTATGGAAGGAGTAATTTCAACAATTTTTAAGATTACACTGTGTTAATCGGGAACTTTATTTGTAGCACATGCTGGCATGAAGAAGATGCTAGTACAGGCGCAAGAGTTCAATTTCTCCTTCGAGTTGCCTTTAGACTTGCCGTCCTCATTCAATGGCAAACTTGGAATGATTAATTTCCAAGTGGTGGTCTATCTCATTAGATCTGATACCTACCACGTGAAGCAGATAGAGAAGACAATAAAAGTGCGAGGAACGTTGGATCTTCATGAATTTCATCCAGACTCGTTTAAATCCGTTACTTACCACGCTCCTTCCAAAAAACCTCCGCTAACATGCACACTTCAACTGGACAAAGGAGGTTTTTTACCTTGTGAAAAAATCACTTTCACTATTGAGCTCTTTAACCCGGACGAACATGACATTGAGGGAATTACATTGACATTCTTAAAGGTAAAATGGCTCATGCTTTATTTCGCAATTCAGTAGCTGGTTTTAGCATGTCTTAAAAATATCACGCAATGTATGAATACGATAACAAAATAAACATCGAGCCTATTGTGTACATTTTCTCCCCATAGAAAGTAACTTACAAAGTCCGTGAATCAAGATCCGCAAAAGCGACCGTGGCTTTTATCAATAAATCGTCAATGGATGAAGTAACACCGACAATTTGGTCAGGCACAATACCTGTCCCAAAAGATTTACAGCCTACACAATTCGGAGCACCGATTGAAATCATAGATCTACAATATGCCATTTACGTATGAACGTGTACTTCTATATGGACAAATTTTTATCGAATATTTTTTTAGGATAATATATTGATAGTGAGGTACTAACTGGTGTAACATTTTTTGAAATGTTAAGATCGAAGTTACAGGACGAGATGTGACTCTTGCGAAAGGTGAAGTTCCAATAATAATCGGAGGGTTTACCAAGTTCACTGCGCCCCCACAGCCGGACATTGAAATTTCAGATAAGGAGCCAGATAATTCTAGCCACGGTGGAGATTCATCTAACAGAAGAAGGAACGATGAAGATGAGAAGGACATGGACAGCGTCGGTAGGCAAAATTTTCGCGTGAAATAGCTATCTAGGACAGCATAATATTTTCCTAATCAGAATAACTTATTTGTTTCTGGTAATTCATGCAGTATCCACATCTCGCCGAGGATCTGCTTCTGACCTTCCAAATATATCTCAAGCATTTTCACTTCTATCGTTCTTGCCACTTACCAAGTCGACCTCCATGGAAAATTTAAAAAATGATGGACGAGCTGAGAAAGGGAAGAAAGCTTGAACAATGCATATTAAGCATTCAAATATCTTGGAAACTTCAACATTTACAAGTAACCTACTGAAAACATCGAACATCACAAACATAACATGCATAACATGAAACTCATGATTGCGCACTTTATTTTCTACAAAACAAAAAACGAAAATTGCTCTTCACTAACATATTTGAACTTGGAAACATATTATCTGTAATATGTGACTTACTAATTCTCATTAACAAAGTAACCCATTACCATGTAATTACACGTGACTCACGCCCATCACCACCACCGGCCTTCCTAAATTCATGTGATTTTGTTACGAGAATTTATCAAGTTAACTTTTCTGCAGTTCGTGGATTCGTGATATACCTTGGTTGAGAAAAAAGTCGTATTTTCTGGGATTTATGGCTTCCACGGTTATTTTATCCAGTTGTGAATTACGTTAATATAATTTTACATGAAACGAACCAATTCAATACGATTTGTATCACACACGAGAGCTAAGCGATGATTGATATCATAATCATTTCCATGTAGGGAAAAAGGCAGTTGATCGCTGATGTTGATAAGTCTCGGAGTTAGGGTCTGTTGAGCAGCAATAAGAAAACGTACCAAAAACTCACACTGCAAAATAACCATTACAGCTAAAGCTGTCGAATATCTTTGTACAAATTATTGATTCACAATCATGATTTTTCTCTGCCAAACAACTTAACCCAAATAACCAGTAATACTCATGAATAAACTGTGTAATATCAATAAGGTGTAGTGGTTTCCGTTCTCCAGGCAGTGGCAGTAAAGGTATAATTAAATTTAAATAAAAAAAATTGTTTGAGCTCCCACGTGCACCCAACGACCTTTGATCAATTCAACTAATGATAATTGATATGGTTCTCGAAACTCTTATTTAAATACTAATACGGTAATTGTTTACTATGCGCAGAATGCCAAACCAAATAACTTTTAAATACAACGAGCAAAAACGTACATATTTGTGATGATGGCGAGTAAAAATTAAATTACAATATCATTTCGAAGTTTCCTTCATTACTTCATATACCAGAGCTGATACTTTGATATTTATATTAAACGTATTTAATTCTGGACTAATTATCATGTACTCAAATTGTTACGTGACGAAAACGTTATAAAATGGTTGAAAGTCTATTTCGGATTTTATTTTTTATTGAAAACTTAGATATAGATTATGGGTAAAAAGAACAACGACGAGTGTTGAATGTTGAATGCATTTATGCAATTTTAGGTTAACGTTGATGAGGTTTGTACGTTAAGCGTAATAACACGAATGATAACCTCGACATATTTATTATAAAGAAAATTATTACTGAATCTGTTGATTCTTATATAATGCGAGGACTAGATCCATATTTCGCTTTATATTTAAGTCGAGATGTTATCTTTGCCTGTTTTACCGCATATCAATTAATTATCGGAACTCCAACTAATAAATTGTAGAATCGCAGCAGACAAAATTCTTCCAATGTAAAATTGTTAGCACTGGCTTACTAAGAAAAGTTCTAGAATAAGTAGATCACTTTTAGATAGCGTAGTAGTATATGCCATATAATAATCTAAGTCCTAAAATGTAGGTGCTAGTGTGTATGACGGTGCTGTTCAGAAGAAGACATCTTGTTAGGTTAGAACTCACAATAACCTTTAGGAAAAGGAAGGCGTGTTATAGAATAGCATATAAACCAAGATAGATTGTAGCACACTGGCAAATGCCTTAGTTTTAGAGAGACTTACGACACAATACTTATTAGCACACAACTGATTGCTTTGTAATTAGATAAATAAGACATTTAATTACAGCTCTGTTTCAGCTGACTTTAATTTAACGTAATGCGCTTGGAATACAACGAAATTGTGGTTATTATTGCAAATAGAAATTCCAACTCAATATATAGGTCAAGAGTAATACGAAAAAGAAGCTGTGCATATTTAAATTATAATCTACATGTTCGAAATACGCAATAATTTAAGTTTTTGCAAAAATATTGTTCACTTCGACTGCTTACATCTTGAATTATTGAGCTTGAAATAAATTAAGGGCTATTTCTAAAATCATATAGTGTCATTGGGACAGAAATGGAAGTGGATGCCTATTTAATGAATCTGTGTGCATTGTGAAGTTACATTGATTTTTGTAACGTACATATCTGCAGGTCAGAAATTGTTATTATCGGCAATTTTCGAATATAGAATATGATAATTTTTAAAATTGTCAATTATTTATTTACATATAACTTTCAACTTTTGTGAAAACATTGTCCGTGCCATTAAAATACGTAATAATATGTAAATTATCGATATGTTCAATATTTACACTTGTACTTAGTTTAAGTTCAGTATGTAGTTGTATGAATTAAGTTTCCAACTGGCGTATGAATAAATGAGGTTATTCACTAAATCGAGAGAGAAAATCGCATTACTCCTTCGCGTCTGGAGTAAATTTGAATCGACTTTAGAATTTATATTTTACCATTTCAGTTTTTGGAAGACAAAGTTAATCAAACTGATATTGAGGTATAATTGTCTTAACTAATGCAAATTCGGTTGCTCTAACTTAATGTACGGAAACAGAAGCTTGTGAAGAATACTGCGAAAATAATTCGTACAAAAAGTAGATGTAGGATGTAAGTAGGATTTTGTTTTTCTTCTATCGTTCTATCTCGATCTGCCAGGAACGAGAAGTCTGGTTCTTTCATTTGCTGTAATTGTGATTCGAGGAAGATGATGATGATGGGAATTGTCATTGATAAACTTTTTCATGGGCCACAAAAGGTACCCTTTGTACAAAAACGTAAGTAAACAAAAGTAGTAGAAAAAAGGCGAGCTTGGGATGCACACCAGGTAGGTCATAATTATACCCAGCTCTATTATATACAGGATCAAATTAGAATAGTACAATTTTCTAATTTTTCCATACGCTTTCTGCAAAAAAAGTAATATAATTATTTGTTCTAATTCTAACTTAATAACAAAAGCAATTAGCACTTTATTTTTTTAAACCTTACCCGCGTTATTGAACAATATAATTTCCATCCGTACAAGAGTTGCATAAGATTCACAGAAATATCACAGCTAAGTAAAATGTACCCAGCATACACTGTGACAAAAATATTTTCGTTTCAGCCACTCAATTGGATCAATTTAAGTAATTTAAAATGTAGGTTATAAGGAGATTCACCTGGTAGGTAAAATGTCGAGGTTGTCCATGTGCTCGAATATTCGACGAGCTCTGCTATAGCTAATCCATCTACAACAATTGAAATCCCAATAATGATCTGCAAAAATATGGAGTTACTTTAAATTTAAAGTAGAAACTGTATCTTTGGTAGAAATGATTATCCTTAGGCACTTTAATTTACCAAGTTGACACCCGATAGAAATTGCAAACCATTTCGGATGTCACTGTCACAAAACGGGTTGACATCAATCATGTCTGCGAAAGTTTTTCACAAATACAATTTTATTCTGCATATCATGCAGTCTGTCTTTAGACTGCACATTGGTCAAGATTAGAAAAGATCAATCACTGCAAGCACTATAAACCTTTCTTTTCAAATGTAGCCATTTCTCTGCAACGGTAGAATGTGTATAAAAATTAAGGTCTCGGCTTACACGAGAACAAGATTTTACGGAGGAATGCTGTAATCCATAAGGTTTATATATCTAGTGGGATAACCATTTAAGAAAGATTATCTTTCGTGGAATATTTATAGATCCAATGTATGAGTTTGTATTATTTCACTGTGGTAGTTATTTTTAGTGTCAAACAAAATACCAAAAGATTATGAGGAAATCCCGCCAGATTATAAGGAATACTGGCACAACAAAAACGTATCAAGTCTCAGGTGCCACTATTTTCAAGATAGTCTAAAACCCTAAAACTAAATATAGAGCAATGTCCTGTACTTCCACTACTGTCATGCACTAATATACTAGGAATAGTTAAAATGTATGGAGTTTGATTGCAGTGCTCCATTCAGATGAATAAATAAAATGAAGTAGGAGTAATTTGTAAAGTTAACATTAAAACGACACAAACTATATCGACCTTTAATGCTCAATATATGTATTTTGTTCATTAAAAATTTCATATCTGATATCGTTTATTTCATTCTTTTCATTGCACTGCAATCTGCATGCATGTGACTTTGATGAAAAGAACTGTTCTACTCGACTGGAGTTGCTTACGTAGTTTGCTTTAAGTACACTGGATTCTCATACTCCTCATAAGTATAAATCTTGTCATGTGAGTAGGTTTATCTTCCAGTTTTCTAACTTCTGTTATGAATCGAAATGAAATCATTTCATGTACAGCTTCACAGAGACACTTCAAATGAAAGAAACATTTATACAGAGATTGTGTTGTAAAGCATCATGCAAATATATATTATTATGTTCCACATGTGGTTGATCTTGACGAGACCCAGGATGGGTATGTATTTAAAGTGGAACTGAAAAAATCATGTTCATCCTGGATTACAGATAGATGTGATGACGTTATATTTAATGGTACGTGCATTCTAGGGCTGTCAAAAATAGAGACATGGGCTTGGCTAACTGTACTGTTATATCACCTCATGTATCTAGATATCTTTAACACGCCATCATATATGTTGCCTTTGTTAAAATCTGGCGGTGAGTAATTTAATATTTACGGATTTATTTCTACAAGATGTATATATTACAGTTTTATGTATTGGATTGCATCATCGGGGTGGATATATGATGCCATAACTTTGTTCCAAAAAAGCTTAATTTATTGAGCTGCATCACATTTTTGCACGTAGTAACTTTCCATTTTAAAGTTAGCTGTGCTTGGATTAGCTAGGAAATGTTGGATTTATGGAAGTAAAATTTGCCCTTAAAACTCTGAGCTGAAGGTTTTATAAACAGCTTCCACCATGCGATTTTTATTTTGCGATTACTTTGTAACACGAATATTATACACGCAAATAATCTCATGTAATATATCTAAAAGTGATGGTATTCGTTTCTGTTTTGGTTTCTCCGCTTTTTCTGCGCAAACATACATACGATTCCAATCATGAAGATGATCAATGCAACGATTCCCAGGCCAATGATTATATCTAGTAAGAAATTAGGTTAGAGTGGATTAATTTATAGTTTTTCCAACATTTACGTATGCTTTTTTGTAGTTAGTGTTGTAGTACAGGTAAATGTTGAAGATTTTTCATTGTTAACAGGCTCTGGAAAAAGTTGACATTCTAGGTTCCAATCAGCTGGAATCATTGGTTTAGTTTTGTTAATAAAGGTTTCCAAAGGACACTGGAATGTGCAACCGGGCATTGTTAGCTTGTAAGGTTCCCTTGAGGTGTCGTTTCGAAGGTATAGCTCAACAAAAAAGTTGCCATCCCCAGACTGCTGATGAAGCTCGAGCATAAACACCGAAGAATACCAAGGTCGGTGAAGGTCAAATACTTCAAACGTGTTAAGAATGTCGATCAACTATAAATAAAAAAGTAGGTTGAAGTTTCAAAACTTGCTGCAAAAAAATAATTAAATATTTTGAGCACCTTACTGTAACGTCGTGTGCCGACAGCATAAACATTTTGGTCTTCATCGAGGCATTTCCCACTCGCTCATTTACATTATTTACAAGATATTTTACCAATTCACCAGTTCGCAATCGCTGCAAACTAGGAGTGTATGTTTTCGCTTGGAAGGAGAGATTGTACAAGTACTGAAACTGCTCATCGGTTCTCAGAGATTTTCCCCACTCTGGAATATCGAGACCTTTGTAGTCCTACAATAATTAAAATATTTCTGCAAAAAAGTCTTTTATATAGAGTGCGTCCACAGTTCAAATTGTTTACCTCCACAAACAGTGTCGCGTAAAAACTGTCAATGTCATTAATAGTGGTAATATTAACTCCGCTTTGCTTTGAAAGTCTTTCATAAAGAGCCTTATTCTCCTCATTAATTTTTTTCATCATAGGAGAGTTCCGGATGAAGTCGTCAAAAAGTGCATCAAATTTAGGGCATTTTTTCTTCATTCGAAGAAGCTGTAACAAAATATGAGAAAAATTTGAGACAAAAAGCTTCACAGGGATAGTCTGTTAACAAAAAGGCTTGTTACATTATCTTGATCTGTAGAAATAGTACGGAGAGGTACTGGTTGCCAATTTATAGAGTTGTCCCAATTGCTCTCATTGCTTGTTGGATACATTCCCGCAAGGGCCAATAGAGCACTCATAATTGTCCGGTCAGTGTCAGAACTGTACACAAAGACTTGATTAGGAACGTAAGTTGAGTTAAGATAATCCCCGTAGCGGTCCCTCAAGTATTTTCCAAGTTGATATTCTTGTTCCTTCCCTTCCTAAATATACAAGGGTTAGTGTGAAAAATAATATCAAAATATGCAATGTCGCAATTTTATTAATTTTTTTCTACGCTATAACTTATAAGTACATTTGTTAACTGTCCCCATCCTTCTGGCCATGTGGTTGAAGCAGTGAAGAGGTCATTAGGATACGGATATTCGGGCACTCTGTCTCCATGTCTGAAAATCTAATTTTTTGAAATTTCGTAAAAATACCGATGTGGTTAATTGAGGCATACAAACACGTGACTTTGACTTACTAATTGAACCAATTTCAAGGTCTCATGATTATTTTCGGAGCTTGGTTCATTTTGGGATATGCTTTCACCAACAAATGTCAAAATTACACAGAAACACCAAAATAACTTTAATTTCATTTTGAATTAACCGTAACTTCCGAGAATGATTACTTTTTTGCCAATGAATAGAATTTGAATTATCAGCGATATTTCATATCATGCTGGTTATTGCGTTTTGCATTATGGACTGTCCTTACTTTACATACCCATCCGTACAAATTTTCGGTGGACATACAAATGTGATGATAAGCAAGTAAAATGACAGAGATAAAAAAGGACATGGGAATATGTAACATATATGCATAAAATAGCAACATGTGACGACTCTTAATTTACTTGAGCTACGTACACTTGAAATGAAAGTTAAAAGTACATCTACACTCCATGCAATATAAGATTTAACACTGCGTTTTCGGATTTGAGTTGGCATTGGCATCCATCCATCCATCCAAATAAGGTCTACATTGGATTTGCTTTGTAGATTCCAAACATGAATTTATAAAATGAAAAACTATGCACTTCATACATCATTTGAATTGTTTATATGGTTGTCCAACTGGTAAACATTAATCAAAATTTTATGTCAATAAATGGCCTTCCCCGAATTGTAGCACACCGACGAGCATGGTCATGGTTAGTAGGGGAATTGATTGGGATTTATCAGTAAGGTACCATGTCATGTTGATTGGATGCATATCAACTTTTTTTTTGCCAAGTCAGTATTTTTAGAGATGACCAATTCTGTAACATGGAATTAATAATTAAAACGAGATAGTTAATTGAACCAAGCAAACATCTATAAAAATATTTGTAACAG
Source organism: Sinodicranocentrus sp. ZH6 (assembly GCA_027743935.1). NCBI lineage: Eukaryota > Metazoa > Arthropoda > Collembola > Entomobryomorpha > Entomobryidae > Sinodicranocentrus > Sinodicranocentrus sp. ZH6. Next base: position 4,015 of record JAHZNA010000513.1, on the reverse strand, counting down.
CAAAGGACATAAGTAACGGGCTGATAAATGATCATCACAATGAAGTCCTCCGCTATACTCAAACTGGTATTCATATTTTTACTAGCCAGGTTCTAAATATTTCTGCATATCGAAAATTTACATAAACTCTGAAAATAACACCATCAATCTTGTATGGAACAATACTAAAGGTATAATACAAATAAACTCGCTGTAAGGCAATCATAAATACGTAGATGAAAGTTCTGCAATGAATGAATGTACATATCCTAAGATAAGCTGGCTAGAGCGTACGTTGAAGCTTTGTATTGAACCAAGCAAACATCTATAAAAATATTTGTAACAGCAAAGGACATAAGTAACGGGCTGATAAATGATCATCACAATGAAGTCCTCCGCTATACTCAAACTGGTATTCATATTTTTTACTAACCAGGTTCTAAATATTTCTGCATATCGAAAATTTTACATAAACTCTGAAAATAACAACATCAATCTTGTATGGAACAATACTAAATGTATAATACAAATAAACTCGCTGTAAGGCAATCATAAATACGTAGATGAAAGTTCTGCAATGAATGAATGTACATATCCTAAGATAAGCTGGCTAGAGCGTACGTTGAAGCTTTGAGCCAGTTTGGAGGCTTGATAGAAGTTAGAACTGGACGAAGAAGTCAAGTAAGTTGTTGTGAAGAATTAAAATGTGATCTGCATAAGAACGATAAATATCTCATGTTCTCGTGCCTAGAATCTTCCAATATTTACTCGAATGCTGGACAAAGGACCAAGATGGGGATGAAAATGGCCTTCAATCTTTGATTCCTTCACTTCTACAGTTTGGAGTTTTGGGCTATTCATATGCCTTGCCGGATATGCTTGGAGGTAATAATTGCAAACCATCGGCAGAATTGTGGGTAAGATGGTTACAAGCCAATGCGTTTATGTTTTCTATCGTTCCTTGGAGCTTCAGCGAGACCCCTGAGGTAATTCATGATTGATTGGGGTTGAATGTGGTGGTTAGGACGAATTTTGCTAAATTTTAAAAGTTTTAAAAATAGGTAACCGAAATAGCCCGCGAAATAGTTGCACTTAGAGAGGACCATTGGAACGACATTCTTGAAGCGGTTAATCATACAATTGCAGAAGGTGTGCCTATAGTTAGGCCGCTGTGGTGGACTGATCCTGATGATTTTGAAACTTACAGGATTGACGATCGTAACTGAAAATATCTAAAATGCAACTTTTGAATTTATTTCCCAACCAACATTTTATTTCCACTATTATAGAATACATGCTAGGGGACAATATTCTAGTTGCTCCTGTGGTCAAAGAAGGTGGCATAATGAGAGACATTTATCTACATATCGGAACATGGATGGACAAAAGCAATTCAACATTTCAAGGACCAGGATGGCTTCGAAATTTCCCTGCTCCACTACGAGTTTTACCCTTTTTTAAACGCGTTATTATAATTGATAAATAAATGTGAAATAAATTTAATTTAATCGAGTACGACTTGAATGGGTTTGCCTGAAAAGAACTTCCTCTGCAGCATAAAAACATTTATGTAGGGCTCCTCCCCCACCACCGATAGCTTGTGGCGCAAATGAAACAGTCTTAGCTTTCTCTGTAACGTCCCCTTTTAATGACTTTTTTCCACTACAGTCATGCCCAGATAATGTGGAACCCCATTTTTCTTTTGTTACAGCGACAGTTCTTTCAAGGAAGTTTTTTAGCTTTGAGAATGTGGGTCTGTCGTGACTTTGAAATGACCAGCATGAGGTCATTAAGTTCCACCTGTATTAGTAAAGTTCATGAATTTCGCGCATTCATTTCACAAATGAGAAAAAAACACAAATTTGAATAGATAGTTCTAGCATACATTTCATCATTCGCGTAGATAGGCTGAGTAGGTCGAAGATCATCTAAAAGTGCTACCCAAAATTCCGGATCAACAGGGCGTTTCTCTTCATTGTATGGAATGTCGCCTAAAGTATAAATTTCCCAAAGCGTTATACCATAACTCCACACATCCGAATACTCAGAATATATTAGACTTTCAATGGTTTCAGGCGCCATCCAAGCTAGTGGGAGGACGTGCTATTGATCCATAAAAAATGCGTGTAGCTTTGAGACAGTTAGGTTGAATACGAACCACTTGGAAATCAACAATTACCTTTCTCAATTCTTTAGCAAATGTATTTTCATGATGAATGTGTCGCTGTCCAATCCCGAAGTTGCAAATTTTTGCAGTCCAATCGCACGTTAACAGGATATTTCTCGCGGCTAGATCTCCATGCACTACTCCTTTAAAAGCCAAGTACTCCATGCCTCTCGCAATTTCAGTCGCCCAGCGCAGTAAGTGCCAGCCACAAAAATTCAAAAATATTCCTGGTGACCTAGTTTGATCATAGCATTTCAGATCCTGCATCATTATCATAAATATCCTACTTTGATATATGGAATATTTAAATATAATTTGTAACCCTTTAACCCTTAATTTTTTCGTACAGGATTTCATTATTGATAGCTTTTTTGGGATTGTAAGTTCCTCCGTCGTAATACGGTCGGCCTTTTTGTAAAACTTTAATAAGATTTCCATTCGAACAGTATTCGTAGACGAGAATCAAATGGGGTACTTTCGAAAAACAAGATCTTATTGCAATTCAGATTCGCTGATGTTATTTAGTATTTAATTATAATTATAAATCGGTTGTAAAGTACCTAAATCTTTGACTTCGGAACAGTATCCGACAAGTTGGATGACGTTAGTATGACAAATATCGTACAAAATATTCAGTTCTGCTTGCAATCCACTATAGCATTTCTCTTGATCTTCTTTATTACAGGTTTTCATCATGGTCCTTCGGTCAATATGTGGAGATAAATATTTTATTGATCGAATGCGTCCTAGCATATACGATGCCCCGAATTGTCCTCTAGCCACAATAGATTTACCTGTAAAATCACAAAAACCATTTATAAATGTTTAAATCAATATTGATTTCATATTTAGGGATAGATATGTCTTGAATCATACTTATTGCTAAGTCTTCGTTTTCAAAATGTATGGCTTCCCACGACGAATCCTCGTAAACCGACTCGTGGCTGTACATTGTACTTTCAGTAGGAGGCTGTGAAATATCCAGCAAAATTAAGCTTATCACTTTTTCAAGTACGACAAGGTGACTCCTACGCAATAAATAAATGCATAATACTCACTGTAGATGAATCCATCAAAAACAAGTAAGGAATTGTGATCGAATTTCTTGCGTAAAAGTACGTGGTCCCTACAATACATATGAAACTAAATCTACGTCATTTGAGCAGGTAATTTTTTAGATGATGACCACTACAGGGATTTCCAAGGTTGGTGCGATCAAAATTTAATTACTCGCTTTACAACATATCCTATTAACATTGACTTCAGCATATTTATTCTTTCTTTTATTTATTTTTGTGAATACAAGACTGTTTTGAAGCATTCTTCCATGATTATATTATGTGGGTTATAACTTCCGTCCTCCTTGTTTAAGCAGTGGTTCAAACTATAATTGTGGTTTTTAAGTAAGCCGATCTTCTTCCTCTTTAAGTAGGTTCACAATGTAATCAAATTTAGGTCTATCTTGCGGTTTTTCACTCCAGCATTTCAACATCAATTTGTGACTGGTGCAATAAATAATCACGATTTGTTATAAATTTTGCACACTTGCCTTGTAAATACTTTTGAGGATAACATGATATAATATAACTAAAGCTAATATATAGCAATACTTACATGGAAGCATTTGCATACTGAGGTTTTTCCATTCGATATCCATCTTTTAGCATTTTATATGACTCAAAACTCCACTGAACACCCGGATATGGCAATTCAGCTAATGAGAAAATTTCCCATAAGCAGATCCCATACGACCATTTGTCACTTGCTAAAGAAAATTCCATATCTTGTAATGACTCGATTGCCATCCAACGGAGTGGAAGAGGACACTTCAGTTTTTAGGTAAAAATAGACCAAGTGATTAATTTTTAT
>JAHZNA010000512.1:13205-24089 GCA_027743935.1 Sinodicranocentrus sp. ZH6 | reverse complement strand
CAACTTTCTCTCTCCTACATGGCTTTCCTCTTTGTATAAGCTGATCTCTTGTGGATGTCATGGCACACGCAAGGAATGTTGGTATTACACCTCTCTTCACACAGATACACGTACTTACATCCCAGCCTTACTTGTTTTCTTGGTATTCTCTCGTGAAGCGGCTCTTCTCCGTCTTTCATTTCTTTGTCTGCATCTTTCCTTCTAACCAAGGAGTGAAGTTGGAGCCCCAAAAATCCAAGTTAGTATATCTCCAGATTGAGAAGGAAGAACAAGTGCCAGCAGGGAGTGTTTGCAATTAAAAGGCATTAGCCAGAGTGAAACTATTAGAGTCTCGCTCTGTGTCAGTGGGTGGTCAAAGGCGGCGTGAGAAGTGAAATTGGGGGAAATAGCATTCTCTCTTGGTTGCCATATATGTTGGTAAAAGTGAGAGATGTCGACATCACAGGAGCCGATGCGAGATCCTTGTCTGTCCTAAATTCATACATAGTTTGAGTGGCATCATAGAGCGAAACATCTTTCCGTATCTCGCAGACAACTCAGCAAGCAAAATCACAAAAGAATACATATTCCCACTAATAGATAGGAATACATATCTCTCGCCGAGAATCAAGGATTCATTTCATTACTGGAATAAAAGTGCCACCACTACTTCTCTCCGTCTGCACGCTCTCGCACTCTAACTTTGACTTGATATCTCTCCCGCTCTTATATTTTCCCTCGACTCCAACTTCTGTCTCCTCATAATCAGCATAGATCTCGGGAAAAGCGTAGTTGAGACAAATCTACGAATAAAATTAAGAGAAAGTGCGAGAAAAAGAGAGCGCTTCCACATATAGCATCAGGACAAAGTCCTATTGTTATTAAAATATACAAGTACAGAAAGAGAATATAGTATGCCAGAAGGGGAAAAGAAAATGGATGTTTCCATCGCCCTCCCCATTCCGTAATGTAGCTTGTTTCCTTTGCTTATTTTATTAGAATAGGAGAGAAGGTTCCTCTTAGAAGGGAATATTTCCATGCATTACTCATTATTACCTTTGGCAATCCTTGAGCACACACGTTTTGCACGTCGTCACCTTCCTGTAGCATGTGCTACATGGTGGCTGTGTACAGCTGTTGTTTGCTTATGAATACATCCTTTTCTCCCTTGTAATGTATTCTTACACCAGAGAAACAAATGGAGAGAGAGAGAGAGTAACTAAAATGGGAAATGGAGAGTGTGACCGATTTTCACCAAGAGCCCGTACAACGGCAGCTTAAAGTCGGTTGAAAGCAGTATTTCGTTGGTCCCCACAGAATAGGGGAAAAACTCGGATGGGAAACTACAACACTATTGGGAAAATAAGGAGAAAAGTAAAACGGGATGGGAAATGGGGAAACAATGCTGTTACAGGAATGTGGTGCAATAATAATACACCCAAAATGTGTTATGCATACCTGCATGCATATGGAGATGCATATGTTCTTGCTTGCAAAGCAGGGAAAAATAAGGAAAGAATCTTCATCACGCCAAACGTCACACCAACCAGCGGCATTCGTATGAATAATTTTTTCATAGAAAATGTTCTTTCCGGAAAGTTGTAGTTGGGCACGCAAGGCATTTCCCGTTTACTTTTTGGGAAATAGATGATTTGGAAGAAAAGAGCACCGTTATGCCGTTATCTTTGATGTTTTTACAAGAAACAGATGCTTTTTCCCGGAAGTAAGAAATATAAAGAGTTTCCATTGAAGGAAAAAATATGCTCGTTTATGCACCAAAGTGATGTCGGTCATCAGTTATCTTTTCTATGCTTAACTTTTTTTAGTCTCAATGAAAGTTTATTTTCAAGGATGTTTCACTTCGGAAATATCAAGTTGAAGTGAGTGAAGGAGGAGAGCGTGGTAAGGCAATTAATTTAGAGTGAGACGTGACTCGCCAATACTTTTGGAGTAATTGACCGATTTTTCATGTGTCCATTTCTTCCCGGGTTTCCTCTTTTTCTCTCTATTTTACCATCTAGAGGTAAGAAAAGTGGCAGGATGAATGAGTCTCCCTCTTCCAGTTACACTTAACTAGACGTGTTGTCCTTAGAGAAGTAGAGATGCTGATGCTACAGGGTAAACATAAATCCCCCAGAACAAAATCTCTAGAGGAAGCTGCAGTAGAGGGACTCATCACATTTCACTTTGATATAGTATAAATAAAATCCTCGCATTTGGAGGATCAGCGAAGTTGTTCAAAGTAGAAATAACCATCAACACTGGAGAATTCCTAAGAGAGGAGGTGGCAGCAGGAGACCTGAAAAAATGCGTTTTGTTTGATTGAAGTCAGGGAGAAAATGGGAATGACACGTTTGCAAGAATAAAACAGAAAGTAGGCAGGAGAAGAGACAGTGAAAGCGCAAGACAAATGTCCATTACCTTATCAAGATAAATGATGCCTGTATGCATGTATATTTGAGGTTTTGAAGGAGTTGCATAAAAGAGTATTACGACCTCAGCGAAACGTCTGTTTTTTTCTTTTGAGCGTGTAAGCGAGAATATAAAAAAGGGAAAAAATCATTGAATGTTAAATCAAATGTAAACATGTTGCCTAAATTGGTGCCATATTTGCTCATCGTTATTAGCTGTAAATAACACTTGCCTCGTTGTTATTGTACTTTCACGGGGTATGATTTTCCTTGTTGATTTTAATACCCAATTTCCCTTGTAAATGGGTTTTCCATTGGGCTCACATGACGTTATGGCGTCGCGTACTAATTACTCTCGAATGGATGATGGGTTAATGCCTTGTTACCATAATATTTCGGGATTAGCCTAGTTAGAGTAATTCAACCTGTATTTATATTGCTTTTCACACATATTTTATTGGGTTTGAGCTTAAGGATTATGATAGGGAAACAGTTTATTATAATCTTAAACACATTTTGGGATATTATGGTGAGCACAAAATTACAGGAGGGCGGTTTAGGATTGTATTATTGAGTTTTTGGGAAAACATCGTAAAAGTTGTGTGCTTATAGCTTTTAATGTTATTGAGTGTTGCTTACAAATGACTAGTTTATCATGTCTTATGTAATTTACAAGTTTTATGAGGTTCTGAGAGCACATGACGGGGATGAGAATAATACAAAATGTACATCGTACGTACAATCACATACATCGTACAACGACCAGTTAAATGTGTGTTATATATGTATTTGCTACACTAACGATAAGCTGCATGAGGTCTTCATTACAGTTACAGGCATTACAGGTTGCATTTCGTTTAGGGTAGTTGTATCATAGTGGAATTTTTTATGCAAATTGTTCTATTTTTAGCCTAATCTTGTTTTACACTAAGGAAATTTTAACAGCAGACATGATGGCGAATGAATTGAATAAGTTTGATGAAAGCTATTCATATGGTCATGGTTGTTCTTGCAGAGAATTTCACGGTGTCCTCTGACTAGCAACAAAGGAGCAGAGAACCAATAAAACTAGACGTTGACAAAGCATGTAGAATAAAAAATATGATATAATTTACTGAATTTGAATTTTGCTTTAAATATTTACTCATTAAACTTGATTTTTTGTGGTTTCAATTTTGTAACACTAACCCTGTCGAGACAACGCGTTGTTGCAACGTACTTTCGTGTATGTGAGTGATGTAAACGGTGAAAAAAAAACATTTGTGAATACCAAAATTTCAAATAGACCTAGATTTCTCTAAGTAATAACAGCCTCAAACGTGACGTTTGCTGACGAGTAATAGTGAGGGTGCTGCTGTTAATTAGCTTAAGAATCAAACAACATTTAGTATGTCGTCTTATATGATATTAATATTAATAGCAAGAATGACCTCAGATGAATGAGAATAACATTTCTGCATATGCAATTAGACACGAAGGTTATATCAATCATTTACGGTAGTCAATTTCTGAATAACGCCATCATTTATGCTGGAAAAAGTTTCAGCACTTAAAGAGTGCCCACATGCAATTAATTCTTGCTCATTATTATATTATGCGTTGAGAACTATCAAGCAGCACATACAATTTAAATCGTAGTTAGTTTATGTTCACCTTGAGTAGATCATTGGCGCTGACGAATAAACTGGTGGACAATATTTATAGAATTTTGGATAGGTCGGGGATAAAATAGATAATTGATGATGTGCCTTGCCAACCCCGTTTTGTATTAATAAATCAAGCATGGATTAGCTGTATAACTACTTCAGTTTCTTACACAATCTCCCTGACCTTCGTTAACCACATTATATTTTACGTAATATGTTTAAGCTAAAATTAGCATAAGAGAATAAATTATCAAACATATAGTCTCTCCCAAATAACTTTCCAGCATCATGACTAATTGTAAATTAGATGTGAACAAATATCCCAATTTCCACTTGACACGATAATTGAGATAGTAAATGGAAGCATTGTGACTGTGTGACAGGAGCATGAAACGGGACGTATACGGGATTCGCGAAATGACAACCTAGATGATGGCGGTCCTCAGGAAACATTTTCCTCATATAACAACATTACATTCAATGTGCGTGCACCGAAAATTATACTCAACGTACTTTGGTTGGTATGCATAATATGCAGATGTAGACTTCAAACTTGAATAGGTAGAAACAACAAGAGAACACTGAAAATGCGGAGTGTTGCACTAATGAGCGCCAAAAAGTTTGACAAAAGCAAATTTTCCGCAGTCAACGAGCACATACATACACATCTTTTTGAAGTTGAGTGAGTGAGTGGGGGCTAAAAGGCCATGGTATCATCATGACATGGCGGATGTTCCCACAGACTTTTTGTTCTTTTTTCCTCACCGCCAAATGATAAGGGTATATTAGAACGCTTGAGACGGATCACTAACAGGATAAAATGTCAAGTAGCAATAGGAAAACTAGCTTTTATTTTATGCATGTACGTCATTATCCTGTGTTTGTCTGCACTTTTATTTCAACGTTCATTTTTGGGAAAAGGGAGAAAAAGGGTTACAGGATATAACAAATCAAAATGTTATGTATTTAGGTGCTCTGGTATTTATACTGTATTTTTGAAAGCTGCTGTAGCAGGGTATTGTGAGACCCGCCATTTGATAGTATAAATAATGTGTGTTTGCTAATAAAGAAGCATTTCTGTGAAGTGTGGTCGATGATGATGAAGCATAGTAGTAGTTTGAGTTAGTAAATATATTCCGTCAGTCGCACTAGGACTGAGGAGCTATAAACACTACAGCTTTGAGTCGTGGTGGATATAATTATTATGGCATTGGCATTGGACGAGATTAAGGGAACTGCTGGTCAAGTGACGAGAGATGAAGAACCGTGCAGTCAGATAAGGGCAAGGCGAGCGTCGTCACTTTGCCTACAATTACATGCAATAAATTGTGCCCTCCCTCAAGCTCTCCACTACCAGTATCCATTATGAAACTGGGATGAGTTGCTCATTAGAGATTTCGAAACAAGAGAAAAATTTAAGAGATGATGTTGAACAAACAAGGGTTCATTTTACAATGATTAGTTCGGTCGCGTCCACTTTTTAAAATATGTATGCCTATTAGAGATTCTGCGTAGTTCGCATGTGTTTCCCTACCAGTGGCTCCAGTGCTGTTTATTAAGAGGAACCTGGTATATGTATAATATATGTAACACGTGTATTTTGAATTTTTGATAGAAAAACAAAGGCATTTCAAAGGGATCTCACACACTCTGATTGATGGGACATATTTAATGGAAAAGTTTTCTTGAGGTTTTTATTCACGTAGATTTATTTCCTGATTTGATATACACATAACATTTTGTACGTTCTACATCATATGTACAGGTGAAGGGTACGGCAAGCCAACGCATGCATGTCATTGGTAAAGGGTAATTTCCCATCCTGGATTTAATTTACCCAAGTCACTTTCCATGTTTTCCTTGGCTTATCTTACACCCTGGGACTGGAAAGTTTGCACGACACGAGGAGATAAACGCAGGTTCTAATCTGCAGTGACAGATCATCTGATATTCTGTCTAATTCCACGAGCTCCACAACTGATTTCTCTTATCAGAATTGGATTCTCTTCTACCAAAAACTGATATCGTTGAATGCAAACCTTATTTACATGTACCTAAAGTTCTAGTCTAGACATGTGGGCTTGCTTGCCTTATGCATGGGAAAAAGTCTCCAGAGACAATTAATACGTCACGGTTCTAATGGGCTATGACGTCTGTTTAATCACATCACATACACACACATAAGATAACAACATCTGGCAAAATCCTATCAAGTTCATGAAACTAAATCATAGGAGAAGTTCAAGGAGAAGTTGTAATTGCTGTAAAGGCTTTTGTAAACGGTTAAGTTAATATTAATAGCCACGTGAGTTGGTTCTCGAAGAATTGTTCTTGTAATCCTTAGAGGAATTCCATAACCATAAAATAAATTATGTATGTTAATTGCTCGAAAAAACATAGCCACACGTGCACACTGCACAAGCTCTCTCCAATCTGGTTTAAACAGTAATATGAGAAATGTGAACACATTAGGTTTCATCTGCTGAATAAATAAAATGCAGTCGAGAGATGATGATATTTGAGGACTATTCACATTCACGCGTCAACGAAGCAAGAAGTGGGGAAGCATAGAATGATTGTAGGAATCTTTAAATCTTCCAGAAGATGTATGAGGCGTCCCATTGATTCTGTTTTTACCTTCAAAAGCAGCAATTTGAGATATGAGTGCATTCATGCATGGTACGTGATGAAAAAGAAGATAGGATGAGTATATCTATTTTCTTGTCTTGTTATCAGTTTGCTTGTTAGGGGTGACGATGGAGTTGTATTACGTAGTATACTTTAGTTGCTCCAAGAATCGTAAAACTTTGCATATACTCTATTTTTGGTGTTTCAGGACACATACTAAAGTACTCTTGAATGGTGTACAACATTACGAGAAAAAATAGAGCGAAGTATCAGCAGAGAGCATTTAAAAAAGCTGAAAATGTGTATTGCTCACCGCTCGTGTTACAATTTCTGTTGCAGTAATGGATTTGAGAGTGACTTTGTGCTACAATGTTTACAGCATTGTAAACTCTTCAGAGTTCTTGTAGCGAAATATGCATAAACCTATGTTTGTACACATAACATCACCTACATATGATTTTTATGCGGTGTATGTGTATCCCAGAGTGGAAGCAAATGTTCCGTGTTCTCAGTTTTATATTGCATTGAAATGGGGAAACACGATAAACGACCTTTTTATAGTTCTCACTCAACTCGGCTTCAGTTTTGAGCATGCTTTCAGCACGCACACATATATACATAGACTCACTCCAGTTTAACAGAGATAAAGTTGTCGTTTCCGTTTCAAAGCTTTTTGTGTGATTCTCCAGTAGTTAAGTTTTTCCTCGACATCTCTGCCCAACTCCTTTTAGAGGCTTATTGCTGTGCTGCGGAAATAGAAGATTGTTCTTGTCACAGTGTCTACTACAAGTGTATCTGTGGGTGATACATTTTCTCAAACGAGGGCGACCACCGTGAATGTGTACAAACAAGTGGGTATTCCAGATTCCAGAGTAAAGTGTGCTTTTAGCAAGTAATGTGAAGTAACCGGACTGTTGAGCAAGCTTTGTGCACGTTTAAAAATGTTTGTTAGTGGACCGCGGAGGGCAAGTTGGATGTTTGTGGTAATGTGATTTTTATGAAAGAGATTTCTACAAGCAAACATTTTTTGGAATCGAACATCCAGGAGTTTTCGAAATACTTTCTGCAATAGGATTTTAGAACTTCAAGTATAACATATTGTGCATGAGAAGAGTTATCTAGAATGACGTACTGATCCGAAAAGAATAAAAACATTTTTTGACTTTCAATTAGTCCTACAGTACGGAGGAGTACGGCTCAGACTAGGATTTTAGAACTTCAAGTATAACATATTGTGCATGAGAAGAGTTATCTAGAATGACGTACTGATCCGAAAAGAATAAAAACATTTTTTGACTTTCAATTAGTCCTACAACAGTACGGAGTACGGCTCAGACTCAAATGTCACTTGACAAGGAAAGTTAGACAAATTGAAAAAAATAGTTTTTGAATGCAATAATCTAACTTTTTATTCTAGTTTCTAAAGTTTTTGATTATATTCAGGGATATTTTTAGACTGGAAATGAAAAGTGGAAAAATGGAATTATAGTTGGAAAGTTGATAGGATTGTTGAAAGTTGTGTAGTTTTTCATCTCTGGTTCTCCTCGTAAAATATAGTTTTTGTGGAGTGAGACTACTTTACTTGTGTAGTTTATATGATCAAGACATTTATTTGTATACACAGTTTCATCATCCATCATTTTTCACTTGGAAGAGAACACACACGCTGGTTTTATGTCGTGTTTGTGAATGCATTAGTTCTGGAGTATGCTAATGAAATGGAGTCATGAATGAGGGAATTGTCATTGTTTCGCAATCTTATACCTCGTTAGTTTCACAACCTTGCAAAACATTATTATTTTGTAAGCTAGCATGACACAGTAGTGTGAGGACAGGCGTATCGAGGGAGGGAGTTTTATCGTGATGCGTTGACAAGTGGCATGAAGTGTAAAATACTGCAGCATGCTTGGTATGATCGTTGCGTCTATTGATATTTACAACTGCCTTGACTGTTTGGAATTTTAATAAAATCCTTTTTCATGAACTTCACTCATAGAGGACATCCATGAATCAGGTATACCTAAAATATGTTAATACCTCCGTTATTTTAAAAAGAATTTTACACCAAGCAAATACTTTGATGTGGAGTAACTATACATTTCGTCTGGTATGGTTTTTGTGGTAACTCGCTATCGCTTTGTAGATCAACGAACTACTAAATTTTATCATGTTTATAATTGTTTGCAATGCAGTCATTTTTAGACAATACTTTTGCAAATAACCACTGACCACGAAATTCTAATATTGTGAAATAACGGAGAATCGATGAGAGCAAACACGGTAAACATTACAAAAGGTCTCCGGATATACTCCAGACTAAAACAGTAAAATAAATTTCTACATTAGTTTCACATGTTACATAATTAATTTTTACCTATCCTATTCTGACCAATATGAATCGTGAATATATGACTAAATTCAGTCTTCTTGGTTAAGGATTGACAAAAGGGTCTATTCGAACAGGACTTACGACCACAAATCCCAAAAATTCATTATATCTGCCATAGTCCTAAAGTCTGCGGAAATCGCAGAAAACAATTAATTATGAAACGGCCAAAAAATCTGACGACAATGCTGTTTGACATGCCAAAGCAAATCCACATAATTTGAAAAGTAGCCATTCCGAAACTGACAAAGTGGCCATAGTAGATGGAAGAGTTGACATTTCAGAAATGGGAAATATTTTGTTATTCATGATTTTTGGCACGAAAAATGATGGGAAACAGCTGGTTTTCGTGCTTTCTCTACTCTTTCCCGACTCGCCCTCTCGATTCCACTATACAAATTGACTTTTGCATTTTTCAACATCATCCTAATTTATTGAAGAAACTGTGGCGCTACGAGAAACATGTCGCTCTTCTCAAGTTTCCCTCTCATATTCCTCCTTTCCGATATCACTTCCTCTTGAAATTCTTCACAGATGCATAACCCAGTAAACCAAAGGGTGTATGTTGTTGGATTCCAACTAAAATTTTGGAAGTTTGAACGATCTCTCTAGAAGAGTCTGTCTAGGTGACATTTATTAATCATGATATTGTCACCCGTCATCCTGTCCCAGGATAATCGGACCCTTTTCGAGAGGATTATGTAAAGAGTGATGTGGAAAGCTCGTGCATCTCAGACTCACGAGGTTGACACTTTTTCAGAGGTATTACTTCCCCCATCGCAACACAATGTTCTTTTTTTCCTAACTTGGCCTGCTACAGATTCCTTGAGAGCTTCAACGGAAATCCTTGATCTTTGCCCCTTACCCCGTTACATATTAATCAAAGAATCAACTTTCATTATTCTCTCAGCAACGTAGCACGCACACAAACGGTTGTATTCTTTTGATATGATAATTTACCTCACTCACTCATCCCGTGTTTCAATTTCATTTATAAAAATTATCTTGATCATATGACTCGTCGAGATAGGAGTGACTATATAAATGCGGTGGTCTTGGTTTACCAACATCTCTCAGTTGTTTTGCAATTCTATCGGTTGGTTTCTGAATCTGAATGTATGCATACCTATTTGATCATGTCATATCACTTGTTATATAGATCGGTATACAATTATTGTCAATAGGTTATCCATTTATGTCGTTCAAATGTCGTTATTCAAATGTCATCCATCTGTCGAGCAGTAGTAATCTCTGAAAGTTTTTAAGTTTGTTCACCCACCTTCCTTGGCAAACATTCCTTATGCAACACAAAACTCATGGTTATTTCGCCATTCACATCTGAAAAAAATAAAAGCTGCCAACACAAAAATAATCGGCCAGTTCCCCGTCTTTCCACGCTCTGCTATCATTTGTTTACATAGAAAGGTCACTAATTGCATCACGTTCCTTACAAGGAGTGTAGACACGAACCAGTCATAAATTCAAATTCCCCGACATGATAAAAAATTCTCTCCCATGGCTCAACTTAAAGGCTGAATTGAGTCTACGTGTGTTTGTACATGTAGTATTCACAAAGGATATCGGACAAGATTAAAAAGATTCCTTTTGCATTTCCATTCTTCTAAATTGACTAGCTGAGTGAGTGAGTGATGGATCGATAGAGGAAAAATGTATCCCAAGTTGAATTTTCATTGTAACCACACAAGTTAGATTGCGCAGAGGAAGGCTAAATATTATACGAATTTCTGTATGGATTTATCTCACGCGTGGGCTTTTTCCTTACACTTTCATGCTGCATTACAAGAGTTTACGCTTCCACACGCATATATGCATA
>JAHZNA010000512.1:0-13148 GCA_027743935.1 Sinodicranocentrus sp. ZH6 | reverse complement strand
ATACAGGCTGGCTCGGAAAAACCATTAGTTTTCGTCAGAAGAAAAAACTTGGACTTTATATCATGTTTTCATCCTACAGTCATGCATATGAGAGTAGAAGAGTCAAAATATTTATCGTATATTGTATCTCTCAAAGAGAAGAATGTTGTTAGGTTGCTGAAATCAGGATGGCTTTTCCCTTCTCTGAGCCCAAGTGAGATGTTGATAATTCCACAAAGGAAACTTTCACTGACAGATGGACAGATATTAACAGAGCTCAATGTGAAGGCGTAGAGACAGAGAGCAAAGTTCACGGGATTCTTTGCGCCTCTGTATTTATTGTTTATGTATCTCGCATGACGATGCACAATTCATCTTACAAAATATAACTTTAAAATTTCGCATTCTTTCTTTCTCATTTAAAATTATGTTTACAAGTGCAGCCAGTTACATTTTGACAAGCTATTGATCTCCTTTTTTCATCTGCTGAAAACAGAGAGATAAAAAAATGGTGCAAGTGTGTGTAGTCATTATCATTCTGTATGTGTAACAAACCATCCCGTTCTAGTGCTTGCAGCTCACCGAGAGGAATAAAGTCTTCAAAGGCGAAAAACCGAGTGAGATAATTTAATACACTTTATACACTCACTCCACCAGGCTCTCGCTCTATCATGCTGTTACTGTAATTGGAAAAGGGGAGAGTGAATTCACTAATGCAATATTTTTCAAAAGGGGAAAAGAATATACTTTATACTAGGAACGGTCGGCAAAGCGAGTAAAGCAGATGAGCTGAGAGTGCCGCAGGGGCATTGATTGAATAAATACTGGTCGGTGGATGAAAAGAGTCGCTCTTTACCTGAAAAACACGGCTCTTCTTTAAAATTAAATTTTTCCCTTGTGATCATGCTCACCCATAATTTCATTCTGGGAGGAAAGTGCAACACAATTTTTTTCATTACAAAGCACGTTCCTCTATAATATACTTGAAAAAATACGTGATATTCCATTTCACCTAAAAGAGAATAATCAACTAACTTTATTAGTCGTTTCGCTTAATTTATTTTGTGGGCTAGTTAATCAATCGCAACGCCATAAACAAAATCTTTTGTTATAACCTATGCACCTCTATATTGGCAGAAGGTAATATAAATGGAAATATAATGCAGTAAGGATGATATGATAATTCGTATAAAGTACATTTAATTTTGTTTGAACTGAATCGCTCTCTCTGGTTCAATATTGTAAAATTATACACATAAGGATTAAAATAGTCTCGGGATATGAATACATGGCCACAACGTAATTCGCTCATGATGATTTGATATCCATACAAAACCAATTTAGTAATGCATCCAATAGCTGGAAACATGTTTTCCGAGGAAGGAAAGCAAACTTATCAGAAGGAAATTAGAAAAACATTAGTCTCTCGCTTGCAACGTTGAACGTGTTTACCTGGCTTGCCTACATGATGTTTTTCCAAAGAGCTTTACTTTGTACACATCCCTTACAGTCACACACACACGACATCACAGATTTCTGTATGCGCACCAGAAGCAAACACACTAACATTAGCTTAAAAGAGGAGTCATATCGTCAAACACAATAGGAAAGTATTTAGTATAGACCGTCCAGGTTTAAATGGTGACGAAGCCTACTTGAATTTCCAGAGGCATCACAAGCCCGGATTTTGTGGTATTTTGTGATGAGCAATGGGCAAGTGAAATTCTAATTCTCTAATCAGCTCACCGCCCGCACCCGCCCGTCATGTCAAAAGGATTGTTCAAATAATGCATAAGGGAATGTATATTAGTTACTTCTCCATGAGGATGGTTTCCATCATCCAAGGAGAATTCAGAGAAACTCATTGTGGAGTTCTAGTATGGGAAACAATGAAAACGTAAAACAGAGGCTAGCAGAGGATGTTACACATTCTCGAAAATGTTAGCTGCAATGTGGTAACAAATAAATACAAATAATGTAACACAACCATAATGCCAGCACTGCCACTTATGTTAGAAAATGGAAAGATCGTGATAGTCATCAGCAGCGTCATCATTCCCGTTCCTGGATGGTAGTTTACATTGTATGCTTGCTCCTTTTGTGTACACCGCCTTGTGTGAGGTTCTGCAAGGAAGAGAAAATCTTAAAATCCTCTTTTCCTCTCTCCTTTTGTCTATGGGACGTGTTTGCGTATGTATTTAAAAAGATAGTTATTATACGAGTGGAAGTAGAAGGTAGAGAAGTTTGTGAAGAGAACTCTTTAAGAATTCCGCTTGCGTCACATTGTTTACATCTAATTACATCAGCGTCATGAATACCAAATAAGAAAGGAGCTTAAAGATGCAAGCGTGATTTTCTTCTTGAGAAACAAAAAGAGTATCTTCAAGGATGAAATGAGGAGGAGAAAAAAACATTTACTTTTTTAATCTTATATTCCTCCCTACCCTGTAAAAATGTGGAGAAGGATGAAGATAATTTAAAAACATGAAAAAGTGCGGAATTTTTTAGCCGCTTAACCTAAAAAAATCCTTAAAACAATGCGTTGTACGAGCTAGTGTAAGCTTGTAAGGAGTGACGTGACGTAATGGAAAAATTAGTTTATAAATTGGGGAAATAATTCTAACCGTAATTAATCCCAGGAATATCCTTGTGTGAGGGAATTTCTCAAAGAAAAAAAGTATAATCTTCTTTAGAATACCTACTTTTTCTTCAATACATTGCAAATTAGGGAAGACGTGTTCTACCACAGTTGGCCAAGCTCCTTTAAATGCATTAGCATATTTTCCAACAAGAAAAAATCCCTGTCTTATTGGCGATGCATGAGTCTAACATCTTATAAGTGGATATAAAGGCTAAAAAGCGGAGAGAGCATACACGGACCCAGTGTCGACGACTTGATGGCTCTTGTATAATACATTACGGTATGACTACTATTCAAGAGAGAGATGTAATTAAAGCTGCTATATACTTTTCTTTCTCCTCACTTTCTTCGCCAGCTATATCCACATCCCATCCCAACCAATGCCCGTAGCTTTTAGATGAGTATAAACTCTAGTGAAAGTTATCCAGGGTGTATTGGCTTACGCGTAGTCAAGTGGAAATTACACATGTCAAAATTTCAATAGAGCCATGTCGTTCCGTGACCACAGGGGAAGGTATATATATGTAGGATTGCGGTGAGGTTCGTTTAGCTTCACCCTTTTTCTTCCTTCCTCCATCAAATGGAATTAGAGTTGAGAAATAGAGTAGGTTTTGTTATGCAGAAAATTTTACCCAAGGAAAATACACAGTAGGCATTAGTTACACAAGGAGATATGGGAAATTCTGAATAGTCGAGTTTGTTGGAATTGGAATGGTTGAGAAGACACGTCTTTGTGATTGCATAATCTCCTTCTACCCCGAATATATACATTTGAATGGAATAAGAATTCTAGGCTTTTTCAGTTTAAGAGGAAGCTTTGCTACGTTTATGTGGTATCACGTATACTTTTTAGGCAAAACCATTTACTTTTTTCTCGAGTAGGTGTAGCTGGTACCCACCAAATCTTAATAGTTCTATCCTTTATAAAAATTCCTTTTCATCTACTTGTTGTATTCATATTTAAATTACACACGTGCGTCATAATATGTTGAAGTTTGCCTACGTATGGAAGGCATTTGTAAAACGGAAGGAAATATTGCAACCATAATATTTTTACAATGGGTCTCCAAGCACGCAACTAATGCTCTATTTTACACTTTCAAGCATTCAACCAGATGGAAAATGTCTTGACGCTCTGACGTAATCAACAATCTTTGTATGAAAAGAAAACGACTTGAAATTTGTTGATCTTGAAGCGCACTCCCGCAGACTCAATTTCTTGAAAAACAGCGTCACTATATGGTTATGTGTATTTCACTTCACAAGGATTTTTTTCGTTAAAGAAAGAATAAAAAAAATGTATATGGAGCTCCTGTAATGATATAGTTTTCCCTCTTGCGAGTATTAAATCCTTTCTGTCAAGTTTGCGGTTTTTTCCTTTAACTTTGTGAAAGGAATCAGTGCAAAGCAATTATTGAGAAGAATACAACCCCATTCTTTGGACCACTTTGGAGGAAATGCAAGTTACGAGAAAATTTTCCTCCATCCTGTGAAAATCTCGCTGGTTTCTATTCCCCATATGAATAGAGTTTTTTTAAACGTGCTCGAGTTTCCGGATTTGAGGGAGTAAATCTAATTTCCAGGTCACTACCCAGGACTTGTTTTACACATCAAGTTTGAGAAATAACGCTAGGCGAGAAAATGAATTGAATACTTGATCCCCCGCTTTATGCAATCCAGCAATCCATTTAAAAACGAATAAAACTAAACAGTATGGTAGCGTCGTCATAAGTCGTAATAACGACTTGCCGTCACGTCACAGGGAACGAGAGAGGAGAAAAAACAAGAAATTCTGAAGTGGAAGTTAGAAGAGTAGAAATAGATGTAGCTTTTCAAGGAGATGAGGAATGAAGAGCATCATCATTTTAAGTTCACTCTGGTCTGTTGAAAGCACGCAAATCGAGTATTACGCGGAGCTAAAGAAGTCTCCTATAAGAAAACAGATTACTGCTATAAATATAATCCAGATATAACATAAAAGCATAATACAAGTGATACACATTTTTCTTGCCAATATCGTGAATGGAAGCAGAACCTCTTGAACACTGTGATACTTTGAGTTTTCTCCAGCTTTCATACATCATCAGTTTCTTATCCTGCTTCACCTTCATTCAGTGGAACCGATAAAAACTTGCTTTACCTCCAATTCATTATATAGGTCGTATACTTTACGATATTGATATACTCCCCTCATACCCACCCGTCTTGCCAAACAGACATGCATAAAATCCTAAAGGCTCGTATAAAATACGGAAAATCTTTCCTGAAAGAGAAAAAAGCTCATGTGAAAAGGGGATAACAGGGAGAAAAGAAATTGAAAATCGAACAGCCCAAAGGTAAAAAAGAGGGCAGACGGAGGGAAACGATGATGACGGTAAAGGCGGCAGCTTTTGCTTCAGACTTTGAAGAAAGAGCGAGGAAACAGGTCATGATATTTTTGGAAGAAAGGCTTCAAGAAAGACTCAAAGAAGTATGAGCGGTAAAACCTATCATATCGTATTGAGGAAAAAGTGAGAAGAAAGACTTTGGGGGAAAGTGAAGTGGAGAAAGCAGTCGAAGTCTTTTGCTTCTGAACTCATAATCTATTACCATCCCTGGGAGCTTCTTCTATTCGTCGAATTTGTTATGCATTTTGAAGGGGTTATGTGGCTTTGTTTTGCTTTGTGATTTTTCTCTCGGTGAGATCTATTTAAAAAATCGCTTGACACATTGTCATACTTTATAATTTTCGTTGAATCAATGCAAAGTTTAGACTTTAGGCATGCGTTTGACATGAGATCTTTAAAAAGGATTTTTTTACCCCAAGTATGCTTATGTACATATATTGTGGTTGTGTGTTAGCGTCTTTCAAAATTTCTAAATTCACACCGTCCTGTATTTTCTAGAGAGAAAAGTAGAAGACCATATGCTTGAAGTGTTTAACTTTCAGCTTCAAGGTTTTCCCTGTGGATTTACTAGATGATCTTCTTGTATAGCTTACATCGCCAAAAGTTACTACACCACTTAACTCCTCACTTTGGTATTTGACTTTCATAACTTTCTTAAAAAAATTCTAAGAAGAGGAAAAAAGTGTCAGGTGGATGTATGTTACACATTATAATCATATCCTTCTACTCCTTCCATTCCGTTCAAAGTTTTATGTGGCTTTTTGATTACCACGAGAAGAGTAATAGCCATACATATGTTCCTCTTGATATGGAATATTAAGGGTGAGGTGAGGACAGCTATGAAACATTGATTGGATTTGATGAGGAAAGAATGAGATATAAAGTCAAGAGGAGAAAAGGATATGTGAGTAGAGGTATTTTCCTCGAGTAATGTGTATATCCTCCTTTATCCATGGCAAGTCACGCTCCATGATTTTTTCCATGTATTTCCTTTCAAGGGAGGAAGGCGTCGCAAAGGATGAAAAAAGAGAAAAGATGTGAGGAACACTAAAGGGAAAAGAAGAGACACGGTAGGTGCTTATTATGTTGTAGTGCCATCATCATCATCATCAACGCCAATATATCAGCATGGCTTCTCCTTAAAAGAAAGGAAATAAGGTTGAAAGTGCCGCAATAAGAGCATTCACCACGGGCCCTGGAGAGGATGATGGATTTTTCTTCCCAGCTTTCTTATCTCTCATGACGCTTCTCTTTGGGAAATATATGAGGATAAAAAGGATGATATATATTTTCCCTTTTGGCTCCGCATTTTTTTCAGTGAGAGATGAGGAAACGGCGAGGAAAAAAATCTTAGAAATAAATGACGATACTAGTAGTCAACTAGCATTTTTCTCGAATAAATATACACACCATATGAAAGAGAAAATCTGCGGGAGATGAGAACAAAAAATCCCAAAATCCCATATGCACGTCGTAAGAAAATAAAAAAATATGCATGCCCATGCCACATAAGGTGAAGATGTAGAAAGATTTAGTGACTCGTGTCCCACATCTATCCCGTCATCATCCAATCCATGCAAAAATGGAATTGAATGAGAGGGAATGTGTGATGATACGAGGAGGTTGCTCTCTCTTTCATTTTCACGAGTTGTGAGTGAAAATCTCTCCAATATTCTTCTCCCGTCACTTTGTCTACTCCACTCTGTGTCAAACACAATGTGCGACTTTTTGGTCGTCGGCTGTTAGTCATTCTTGTGTGAGATTTCATTTTCCTGTAGGAGAAAAAAATTGTCCATTTTTGTATAGCAGCTTGCATATTTCTGGGAAATGGATGGGCACACCGTGATGGGTATAAGAGGGGCATTTGAAATATTTTCGAGTCTAGCAAGAACATACCTTCTTGTAATATAGATCACAATACAAGTTCAGTCAGTGAAACGATGCAATTTTCCTTTACACTTGTAGGCAACGTGTTGTAAGTGGAAAAATGTAATAGAAGAGTTGGAACATGAAAACGAGAGGGAGATGACAGAAATTGCTTGTGTGGATTTTACACATTCATGTGGATAGAGTTATACGAGTGGAAGTGGAGGAGATGATGATATGAAATGAGGAGATATGACGTGCAACATGAATCAGAATTTGGAATGAGGTATATATGCAACATACTGATGCAAAGCATATTATCCTCTTTTTTGGTTTTGTCGCGTTTACATCTACTCCACGGATTTTTACGATGTTATGTTGCTGCTCTACTTTGGAATTTCACTGAAGATAAAAGCTGGAGGAGGAGAGGGAAAGAGGTTGGAATAAAATTTGACTGTCATCATCGTTATCATCATCGTCGTAATAATTTTTACAGTTTTGGAAAGATATTTCAGCTCACACTCTTTCCCTTTTCATGATGGAAATGGGAAAGATGGAAATGCTCTTTTTATGGTTTTATATTGAAACAATGAAAGCGGAGAAAATATTTTATGAAAGTGGTAAAGAAACATTTTAAGGTTTTGCTGTTTTATTTGATGGGTTGTGAAGTGCGAGAAATCGGAAGTTGCAACTTATCCACATTGAGTAGTTGAAGCTTCATGTGGTGACATTTGTAGTAGCGAATTTAAGAAGATTTAAGGGTAAACTGATTTATCATTCAAAGAATAATTAAATTTGAAAATTGGAATGAATTTATAATTTACAGTATCCGTTATCGTTATGAATCACATCTTATATAACAATCTATTCAGTCGAAATAAACTTTAACAAATTATCTACTACAAAACACAAAAAATAATTATACTAGTTTGTAAGGTTGACGTTAAAGTTTTGCTGTTGCATTCTTGTTGTTGTACATTCCTCTAACTTCAAATACACTATGTATATTTTGCGTGTTATTTTGTAACTCAAACTGATTAAGTACGATCCTTTCAATCCCGCCACTAATAAAATTACCTTGGCTGGACTAACCACTTTGTCTCACAATCAGCCTCGACCAACCCACTCTAACTCTGAGCTTATCCACTTGTGCACGTTGTTTCCTCATAATCCTCTGCGATTTTACCAAAACAAACAAGACCCTAGAAAAAGGAAAACTATGTACAAGTCTTTGAGAGATTATAATAAAAAATTCATATCAATGAAATTGAACACGTAATAAGAGAATATTTTCCTTTACAACAGGGAGAAATAAAATAGCACTAATTTTCTCTGTGTATACGATGTTGTAAGCGACTAAAATAAATCTCTTATTCGAGACAGAGACCCTCATAAAAACAAACTTTACACAAGGATTGACCTTTCTCCTGCGACTTTACGAAGTGAGCTGCCAAGCGATAACAATAATGAAGCTGAATCGACAAGGGAAAAAAATCGTCGTAAGCTTGCCTAGCCTTCAGCTATTAATAACAAAGCACTCTTTGCATAAAGTTTCTTGTCGGAAATTGTTGTAGCAGAAATTTTCTCTACTGTTAATAATAGTAATGACGGCGATGAAGAGGGAGAGACGTCAAAGAGGAGAAAGTTAAGAAGTTGTCGTTTCCTTTATTAAAAAATCTATTCAACTCCCTTTCCCCCTGGTTTTCATGTTGATTTAGAGAGATTTGATTTTTAAGAATGGAAAATGTGTCATTTCAATCTTTCCAGAGTCATCTTACCTTTTTCCCCCATAGCTCATACTTATACAATCAAATCAGGCAAAGTGACACAAAAATGAGGTGGCGGATGAGAGAAAGAATAGTAAAAAGTTGATTAGAGTATTTTTTCATTGTGGCAAGTTCACAAGATGCGGTATGCCAGGAGTAATTATCTAAAGCACATTTTAAAGGTATATCAACCAACAATGGTCTACAATATAAATGCAGGATTATCTTGTCATTTTCATCAAAATAATGTATGCCTTGTGGCATCCTTGAAGAAGATTTTCCACAAAATCCTCCTCTCCCACATTCCCTTTCTAAAGTTGAGCTTGTGGTTGGGAAGAAAATGGAAAAGAAAACTATGTTGTGGTAACATGACACATCTCTATCATTCCCACATAGTTAGCATTTGTAAAATGAAGCGAACTCTCTGCACAGAATTGACTAGTCATGTTTTCCAAAGGGAGAATAACAATGAACTCGAAGAGAAGAACGAAATCCTTACTCGTCTTCCCGCTGAGATCTCTCGCTTTCTCTCTCACGCAAGGAACTAACAAGAGAAACAAGTTTTAGAGGAAATTAATTATCGAGAGAAACTTTCCCTGTTGGCCTTTTTCTCTAATTATCCGCAACTTGGAATGGCTTTAAAAAGTAATGATGACGTATGACGTATCTTTGCCTCCTTATCATTATAACTTATCTGGAAAGTATCTTGTACCATGTACTTTTAATATGTACTTCTTACATGAGGTTATATGGTTTCCTCCTTTCACAATCACTCAACCACACTGCCAATAAGACTGCCTAAGGGAGGCACGGATTCTCTGGTGGAAACAAAAAGTTCCCATAATGGAAAATCGCAGGGTTTTAATTGTGAAAATGAATGCAATGAAAGAGAACAACTTTGAGGAAACTTATCCTTTTGCTTCTTTTCAACGAGAGAGGAAGATAAAAGTGTAAAAGTAAATGTCACATTTCTCAGTTCTCACATTGTCCCTCTTTTCCTCAACTCTTGCACTTCTCACACTTGAGCAGATATTGAGTTACTAGCATCACGCTTTGGTACTTATTTTCAAACATGATCCTTAAACGTGTGCTTGCGGCACTCTATCATGATCCTCATCCCTATCATCAAATCAACATCGCCATCTGCCAAATAGCTTGATTTAATGAAGTCATTCTCTTGGAATAAATGGACGAATCAACAACTTCGTACAAAAAAGATGCCTTCGTATACCCATTTCTTTTTTCCTCGTGTATGTACATCAAAGAATGACCAGCTGTCGTTCTATTGTTATATGGGGAGCAGCTAGTGTCAGGATCAAGACTGATGATGACAGTCATCACATCACATAAAAAGCATATCCTTTCTCTCTCTACGATCCCTGTTTTTCCACACATGCAAAAGACTGCAATCATGGAAAATGATTGTGCTTTGTGGGGAAAGCCATAGGCAAATGTGATGTCTGCTTCTGTCTCCCTTTCTATTTACCATGTTGCTATTTTCCTTTGGCTAAACAATCAAATGTCGGTCTTGTGAGCGTTCACACAAATCTACCTTGTACAAAGGTATGTTTACACAGGATACATATATATATATCTATAGTTTATACGTTGTCTATATCTTATAGCATTCATAATGCAGTTTGTCACTCGATGCATGCTTCCTTCTCTTTCTCCTCTTCATTTTCGCATCGCCAGAGAATGACAATAGAGGGGTAATGTCGAATACAGAGATAGTAGACAGAGTTACTTTCTCATCGAAAGTAGGTAAAATAGTAAAAGGCTTTTTGCTTTTCCTCCGAGCTAAAAAGATGATAATAAAAAACGGGAAAATGCTTTCCAGCTCTATCACACTCCTTTCTCCCTTCAGCTACATTACAACACTAAAATCGTGCTAGCATATTACAAGTGTTATTTACTAATGGGAAAAAAGTAGCAGTGTGGCTTTAGGATATGATGCAAAATGTAGGTACAGTTGTGTAAGAGGAAAAGTAGGAGTTTTCCCAGGACTCTTGTGTCCTACATCAAACATAATCGTGATAGACAAAATATATAGGTTCACTATAAAGAGAACTAAGCTATTGCTTTGTCTGTACAAATATACACTTTTTCCACAGTTGGTATTGATACTGTGTCTCTATCCCACGTCTAATCACCTGGCCTGTCCATATAGAAAGTTAAACAAAAACCATGATTAAATTATTAGAAAGAGGGAATGTGCGTCATCACTACCTTGCTCTATTTTATATATCTGATTTCCAGCATAGCTAAACACCATAGATAGAATATAGATACGGATAATAATGATGATATAACTTTTGTACACTACTACATTCCCAATAAACTCCGTGTGCATACACACACATTTTTCCAAAATGGACAACATAAACTATCCTTTTTACTTGCTTTCTCAGCTGCCACTGACCTGTCTACTGGTTGTGAGTCTTTTTTTTCTTCCACCAACTGGAATGAATTCCGGTGGGGTAAGCTTAATAAAGTACACGTGCGAATGAAGCATATATTTCCTTTGGGGAAAAGTAACCTCTAGAGGATTCTCAGTAAGATGGGAATCTTTACAGGGGAGAGAGAAAAACAGACATTTTTATTCTCATTCCACTATCTCCCTAAACTATTGGGTATATTATGAGATGGGAGGATTCATTTTGAGGAAGACTTTCTTGTAGAATAATATCCTTCTTCCTGTCCATTATATTGAACCCTTCCACATTATCTTGTGCTCACCTTTTGGACTAATATAAACCTACTCATGGATGATATTTCCGTCATAATGTAGGTAAACTGTATTGCACATCCTTAGCATAATATAGAGTTTGCGGTGGTGGTGCTATCTAATAAATATTTTATTTACACCGCGAGTTCACCTCCTTGCAATTTTACACATGGGCAAACACAAGGGCATCATTTACATGGAAAACTTTGCTCAACTCTATGTGTAAGGTATGCACAGAGTTATTGCAGGTGAACCACAAATTACCTTTTCCTTCTCATGACGATCATCATCTTGCTTCCTCTCCTCTACCTTTTCCCCTCTCAAATGACTGACTAGACAAGAGTCTCTTTGGTAAGAGGAGAAATCGGAAACAAAATATGGGAAAAGATACTATGAGACTTGCACTTGCAATTTCACTCGTGTAGAAGCATATTTCTATTCAAGTCGCTTATTCAGTCTGCGAATAGCCTACACAGGGAAGGATGAGATTCCCAATTTGAAAATGAAGCTCAGTCTCAAAATACATACTTGATGTGTTTGCAGAAGAGAGAATACTATCCGAGGTTGGATTTTCCACAATTTTTTTCTTTCACTTTACTTATGACTATGACCAGGAAAGAAAGGTACCTTGTAAAACGTGACATCAGGGAAAACGTAGCTTTCTGACAAGAGGACTAGGTAACGACTTATAAGTTATAACCGCTCGAATACAAGTGGAATTTGGGAACGTTTCAAAATGAGATAGTAATTGAGGACGAGCTTTAATATGTTTTGGTAATATTACACGTGTGTCGAGGTGGAAACAACGCGTGCACTAGAATGAATGATAAGCTCTGTGGGTGTTGCTTATTGGATTTAAATTAAAAAATGATTGAGCTCCTTCACTAAAATGGAAATATATACTGTGATGATGTTTGGTGTCAGTGGCTTCGGTTGATTTGAATATAAAGGGTGGAAACTGAAGCGGGATTTTTCCATGGATTTTTTGGGTGTCTCAACATTCCCCTAATTTTATACTGCTATTAGTATGAATGATCCAGTGAATCTCATGATAATCACTGGAGGATGTTCTCAAAGAGGATCTCTGGTGCATTTATTCAATACAAAAAGTTATAACGAGAAATAGTGTCTCGGTATTCTAGCCATTGATTCCATTGGGAATCACTTTGATTTCATGCAATCTTGATTTCAGTTATGCATCGTAGCTTCGATTAATCTTTTGTAGAGAAAGTTTTTTTCTTCTTCTTTAAGTTAGACCTTATTTGGGAAGAAGGAACGAGGCAAGATGAGGTGAATAGAGTCAACTTCCAAGTTGAATCCTTCGATTGATCTGAAAGTTTGTAAAGTTGGGCTTTTTATGCTGCGAAAATAGCTGTTTTGTGTGTGTAAGGAATGCATGGGAGCTTTCGTCGAAGAGTATGTTTGCAGAAGCTGCCTTTTAGATTTTGTACCAGTGTAGTGGAAACAGGTACGATGATACGTAAAGATTGGGATTCGGGCCAATTAAAATGGAATAGGGTTCGAATGAGCGTAGGAAATCTTCAGGCATCGAGATTTTACCTTCACTTGACATATATTGAGCTTTGAAGTTCAAACTTGACAAAATTTCATATGGTACACAAAAAGCTAAAACTAGAAAAAGGATGCAAGTACAGAGACAGAAAAGAGCTGGATATCGTGGTGTTTGAATGAAGGGAATTGGTACATCCAATCATTTTCTCCAATTCTCTCAACGCACCAATCACTCTGATATGGAGAGATATGATTGGATGTACCAATTC
>JAHZNA010000511.1:0-52327 GCA_027743935.1 Sinodicranocentrus sp. ZH6 | reverse complement strand
ATCAAGGCAAAGTTGCTTGTCAGGATTTCTTCGACTGATTAAGGGAAAGTCAACACATTCATTATGGGAAAGTCTCATAAACTTGCTTTCGTTTGTAAACTGAATCCTTACAGTATATGTATCGAATCTGCAATTCATGACTGTGCTCTGATGAATCATGAATCATGGTCATGAATAATGAAGTCAGATTATAATAAGGTCAAATAACAACAGACAAAATTTCATGATAGCGAGAACGGAAATTTGAATTAAAACCATGTCCATTTTTTGTGGTATTTTATTAATCTGATTTATTTTTGGTTGAGAATATTCATTTGCATTGAAGGTGGATTCAAGATATGATTTTATGCAAGAGTTTATAATATTTTCGGATTAGAGTAGTTACTAATTTGTGAAATGAGTACAATGTCTAGGTGCTAGAATGATATTGTTCATCAATACAATGCTTATGTGCAATGTAAATTACATTATGTAAGATGTAATTTGCTCTTTTCTGCGAAGATAGCACACTAGACTAGACTCGATCGACACAAAACAAATACATTGATGTCTCCACTCCAAATAAAAGTGAATATCATTTGAATATCACAACATTATTATGATTGTAGGAGAGAAAAATCATACGAATAATTAACCATCTATTTACTACAAAATTAAATTTTAATAAATATTCGAGTGCTAGAGAATCCATCAAAATTAATTCCACACTCATGACTGGAACATGAATCATGCAGTTTATGCATATTGAACGTTAGAATACAAAAGAATAAACTGGAAATAACAGTCATTTACATCTAGTTATGGTTTTAGATTCGCCCAACTTATTATGTGGCGTTTCATTTCCAAGCTCCATTGCTCCATACTTATGATGACTATGACTCTTCCTAAAAGCACTTGAAAAAATACTCTGAAAGAAATTTATCACGGGAGAACGGGAGATGCTAGAGATGAAGTGCTTTTATTGTTCCGTTTCACCTCCAAAAACAAGCGAGCTTCATAAGGGGCTCACACAGACTTTCTGGTTTCCAGTAAGTTTAACTTGTTGAAAGCTGACAGCCACAGGTTCGCCATTTTCCAGCAGCTCGTCAACGAGAAGTGCCGTATTCTTCGCGTTCATCGCTGAGTGTTGATCCTGGAGTACTTTCATACTTTCATGTCATGCACGAGCACTGAGCACAATGATTTTTTCTTGATCCATTACAACGATTCAATACCATACATAAACCATACTACTCTTCTAACGCTACATGCTGTATTGCTCTGAAAAATAATATTTTCCAGTGTGAATAGGGAATGGGAACCGATTAGGTATTATTGGATGGAATGCAATATATTTATAAGGCTAAACCAACTCGCATCACATTATCACATATCACATCTATCTACCAGTCTTACTCTTTTATTTCCTGCTTTGGGTCGCAGATTGAAGTGAGGAAAAAATAGTAAAAATTGGGATGACTAATATATGATTCTGAATGAGGTCAGCCAATGGTTTACCAAAAACATGAATAAAAATCTGATTGCATTCATAGAAGATGTTCTTGACTACCTGCTGATTTACTTGAGCTTACAATTAAGCAAAATATTGGGCAATGTAAAGAGCTTGACTTGACTTGATATGGTTGGGTGTGTAAGCAGGTTTTATTCTTATATAATCAGTAATTTATCGTGGTGAAAGCAAGGAGGTAAGAACAAAGCCCTTTGGGTGAAAGCCACTGATCAAGTGTATATCATTTACGCCGTGACAGGAAAATGTAATCATGTGTAATGGGTGTAATCAATAGTTAAGGGAAATAAATATCTTTTTGTTCAAGAAATTTACCTCGTGCCATATGGATTGGTCTACCTTTGGTCACAATTATTTACGTCCTGGCTAACATTGCGTACTTTATTGTGTTAACACAAGACGAAATTCGTAACAGCAATGCAGTTGCAGTGGTATGATAATATTCATGAAACTAATATTGTGATTAAACAACTTAATATGTCATTTAGATTGTAATAGGATATTGATAATAATAATTGTATTTTTAAAGAACTTTGGAGCCTACACTTTCGACAAAATTAGTACATGGCTTCGGCCGTTTGTACCAATATCAGTGGCACTATCCTGTTTCGGTGGAGTTAATGGAACTTTGTTCACTTCTGCAAGAATGTTTTTCGCTGGAGCTGATGACGGACAACTTCCAAAAGTTCTCGCCTGCATTCATGTCAGAAATCTCACTCCTATCCCTGCTCTACTTCTTCAAGTAAGAAGAAGAACATTAAGATCATTAGACCTGAAATTTTCTTGTATATCATAGATAGATATTTGCGCTCACATTCGTTGTATAAGATTTAATATCGCGGTGTTAAATTGCTTTTTCGTAGTGCATTATAGCAGTTGGAGTACTTTTCACGGGATCAATTTACGACCTTATTACATATGTCAGCTTTGTACTCTGGGTTTCAACTGGAGTTGCTGTAGCTGCTCTTTTCAGACTTCGGCAAACGAAGCCAGATATACCTAGACCTATCAAAGTTCACCTAATTCTCCCATTTATATATGTAGTTTGCACATTTTTGCTGGTTGGATTTTCCATTTATGAAGACCCAATTAACACAGGTTCGTAGTCCACATTTCTAATAAATTGATAGCTAATAACTAGATCGTGATTATTCTTGTGTGATGGAGAAAGTCAGATTATGAAATCAGCTACTCATCTAAATTATTATTCCCTTTTAGGAATCGGAGCAGCAATTACATTGACCGGTATACCTGCGTACTACATTGGACAATGCCTGTCTGTACCTAGATCTGTAACAATTTTCCTTCAGAAAATAATGAATGTCGTTCCACAAGAAAAGTCAGAAGCGTTATTGTAATTGAAAATAGCATGGCATTTTCTAAACATTAAATGCATAATATACAAATCAGCAAATTTGATGAAGTACTTTACGTCAAGTTTATCATGAAATCATAGTTACTTTTTGTGAAAGTAGAAGATAATAGACCTATTGATAACGTAGTAATAGTATATAGTATATTTAAAGTACTATAAAACCCTAAACCTTAAATGGTAATATAAATGCTACCTGCGCATCTGAATCTGATTCTGTACCCCTCACTCACTGCTCTAATTGTTAGTTCTTTGCGCAAAATTATAGTACTCGTACAAGTTTTAATTTACCTAGTTTAGAAAGGTAGGAAATCTTTTCCCCGTCACCCGTGTTAGCTATTTCTAGCTGGTAAACAAAAAATGTACCAAAATGGCTGAAGGGGCCAAAAAAAACTAATCGTAAATTCAAATCGTTAGATCATAAATATTAGTAAAATCAAGCTGTCATATGCTTATATTGGTATAAGTATTTTAGGGATTGGATCACAAAAGGTGATCACTGATCACAAATTGTAAGCGAGTACAATTTCATCAATCAAATGATGGCCTAACGTAAACATGCGACATTACTAACGACGAGAATAAACTTAATTGACCAAATACACCAGTTAAAAATGACAATACACGTAAAATACTGTGGTAGTAAGTGCTAATTGTTATATGTCAGGCAGGCAAAATACTTTTTATAGTAAATAGAAACCGAATTGCTGTTGCTGTTGAATATATATCTAGTTAACAAATTGTTATGAGTAGTGTATAAAATGGTTTGACTGTTACATGAAATATTTAATTTTGTTAAATAAAATTGTAAAATCATAATACCCAAAACGTCAATGAAAAATGCATCTCAAAATATAGATTATGTTGTACCTTATATAGCTTGTCCTTTCGTTAAGTTTAAAGCTTGCGTGTCTGTAAGTCAAGTCACAAGTAGGTAAATGTAAAGATAAATAATTAATTAAGTTAAATTGTTGTTGTTTTGTACTTTTTATTATTTTAAGCTTGGATGTTCATTCATTTAATACAAACACAACAATATGTAAATTAAAGATTATGCTAATTTGAGCATAAATTCATTAGGATGAGACCATTGAGCGCGATTTCCACCATTGACCATTGCATATGAGCGAAGAGCTTCCAAGCATTTCCAAACATTTTTCCAGATATTTTTCTCGTATGACCATATAGACCATTTCCCATTTTATTAAAAACAATCACAGGTACAAGGTACTTCACCAGAACTTGCCATTTATAACATGAAATGGAAAGAAGGTCATCCTACATCCACCCAATGGTAACTAGCACTTCACATTGCACCATACTTTTCAGCTACGGCTACGAACAAAGAAACCTCCAAAGCATGTTAGATAGAATTAGAAAGAATAGCGAGCCTTGCCGTTCGCGCAACAAGTTCGACCAGCAAATGACCACACACCGTGAAAAGAAAGAATGCTCTTCTTGATCTTGTTATATAAGCATAGCTTGTTGATAATATGTGTTGTGTGTTAGCAGAGAAAGAGAATTGTAGTGTAATAGTTGAGTGAGAAGAGAAGCGAGAAGGGAAAAAGGGATTTAGATTTTAGATACACTAGTAAGTAAAGTACTACCAGAACCACCAACAACACCACACATCCCTCATATGGTCATCGAGACATTCGAGACTAGAGATATAGTTTCATCTCCATCAATACTACTACTGTGTATGTTGTATGTCTACAGACAGAGTGAGTACACACACATCCAGGGAATATATCCAGGGAAAATATTGTCTGTGTACTCTGAATTTTGCCTTTTTAAGTACCATGATCATTTTACTACCAATTGTACCAATGCACTGGACGTGTGGACGAGTGGACGGTTGATTAGACGCATGTCTTCTGTCTTTTTACTCAAATGAAACGACTTGGATATTGCTTGCTGCATGTCTTTTGTGTTTTATACTTTATTTCCTTCATGGGAAAAGTTAACTCTCTTTGAGAAAACGCACGATTAGATTTTTCGGATGACTGCGCTGCGGTTAACCGGTTATTTGTGAAAAATTATCATTTGCACTGCAATGAATGATTATGGTTTACGAAAATTGTGCGCAGTTCGCCTTAGAGTGTATAGTTTGATGATTGAGTGCTTATAGTGCATTGATCGATTGACATCGTCAACCGTCACCGTCGTCATTCGTTCTGTTAAAATTAAAAGGATTGACATAAGATATGGACTGATCTTGCATTAAATTTAAAGTCGGCCGTAAACCGTAAGTAGTATTTAATAAATATCATATTTTTGCCGTTCTACATTTAAATGATGATTGGATGACGGTTTGGTTAATTGCCAGTTATCAGCATTGTCATCATTTACCTCCCCCCACCCTTGGTCATATCTGACCTTCATCATTTATTTATGTATTTTTTACATTGTCTTTAATTCTAGATTTTCTCATTCATCACCGTTTGCTTTCAATTCAATTTATCACAATCATTCGGAATCGGAATGTAAATATCAGTGTGTTGCTTTGTTTTGATTAGACTACGATATCGTATATCGTCCTATGAACCTATTCCTTAAGGACAAACAACGGATAATACAATCAGCAATAATATATCGAAAAACAGTTAACCGTGAAAACGATTGACGATGGACGAAGAATATAGTCAAAATATGTTTGGCTACGAAACAGAAGACATGATGTTACCATTTGGAGGAGCTAGCAATTTGTATAAAGTAGTCCAATTGAAAGATGTGATGTTTGGTCCGGGATTAGGATATAGTGATTCGCGTCCTATCCATACTGGACTTGCAGCGCCAGTGTCTGCAACACCAAATCCGTCGCAGTTTAATGGATTAACCGTCAACGAAAGTGATTTTGACCTTAGCCCCAGTTTTTTATCAGAACAGTACTCAGACTCTGAGAACGCTCTGCAACAAATGTAAGTTAGTTTATCTAAACATCCCAAAGCATTTGTCACGTAAAACGTGAAGTGATGGTTTTAAATATTATTTTATTAAAATATGTTTAACAACTCAAACTCTTTTATCCCTAGGCTCACTAATAACGATTTGTTGCACGCGGAGAGATTTGGCGTGCCATTAGTGGGCAACATACACGGAAAGATTGAACCTGAAACGTACGACCAACAAGAGCATATATTAGCTGCACAATCCGTAATGGCTAAGAGGAGCTCTCTAAACAGAGGAGAAGGTCAAAATTCAGTAAATCAGAAGATTTTCTCAGATTCTGAAACTATAACGTTGGAAAACTGGATTGGAGTGTACAATTTTAAGGTAAATCGTGTATCCTAGACTTGTATTTTATAAGCTATTGTGGCAATTTTAGTTTTCTGTAACGCTATGACAAGTCTGAAATTACATAGTAAGATAACATTTTTACTTGCAACATGTACATTTGTATTCGTAACGGTAAAGTTAGAATGTCGACGTCATTCGATTTTCTTGCTCACAATTTTATCTTGATAACATTTCAGGTGGTACCGATACCAGACAGCTCAAGCTATAAGAAGTGTATTTACTCGGAGAAGCTGATGAAGTTGTACTGTAAAGATTCTGTTGCAGTACCTTTCAAAATAGAGTTAGATTACGGAAGCATGCCAATACCGTTCAACTTTAAACTTCGCGCATCATTAGTATTTAAGGACCCGGATAATATCAATAAACCGGTTATGAGATGCATTACTCATACCCAGCATGAGAAACGGGTGACAGACATGAGCAAATTATCACGGTTAAAGCACGTTCTCAGACCATCACAACCTCATACGGATACAGAATATGTTTATGCTGAGGAGTCAGGCAGGTGTTATCTGTTAAGTGCATTAAGAACTCCTGAACCCGGAATCGACTTCGCCACCCGAAGTTATGTCTTTACATGTCTCAATTCATGTAAAGGAGACGAAGGGATTTCTCGACGTCCATTGGCTCTAATGTTCTGCCTTTATGATGATGAAGGAAATGTTTTGGGAAGGAGTTTCACCGATGTGCGAATATGCTCCGCTCCTTTCAGGGACCACAATAAAGAAAACAATTGTGAAAATAATGGAACCCGAAAACGAAAAAGTGATCATACAGAAAATGGAGATGATAATATTGGATTACCAGCTCCAAAGCGTTCTAGTATTAGTTCCTCTCCGAACAATGCGCATTTATCTACTCAGTCAGCTAGCCCTAGAGTTCAGTCTGTCCGTTGTGTTATCACGGAAAGTACTAATGCTGCTGGTTCAGGAGATGATGATCAAGTATCGTCATCACAAGAAACTGTATATTCTTGTGACGAGACGGAGAATAAGATTCAACTTCGCCAGCTAATCCGTGAAGTACGATGGGCATTGAAGTTGAAAAAATCGGATAATCCAACCCTACAAGGATATTCAAGAAATGTTTACAGGTAAGTACCTTTTGTGATTACTGATAGCTGCGTTAAAAGCTGTTTTCTTATTAAATTATAATTGTGGGGAAAAAAATTTATGTGGATTGATTTGCTAATTGATTTTCAGCTCCCTCAAATTGACACAAGAATTGTGTCTTAGCGCACGCAGAGCTTATCAAGAGGTTGAATCACAGCAGAAGCAGGAGGATGGTAAGAGCCCTGATGGAGGCTTCCACGATGGAGGTGTGGAGTAAATTCGCTGTATTTGGAGACTTCACGAGCACGACTATCATTGGAGAAAAGGTGGCTTGTGAATTCGTTTACTTTCGATGCAGATCTACAAGTTAATTAATCATATTTTAAGGTACGTAGTTTCACTGTGTAAATATTGTTTGTACAAATAGCATTGATGAACAAGCGAGTGAAGAAAGGGAATGTGATCGATCGTGATTGAAATGGTAACTTTTGTCTGGAAGGCATGTAGACATGCATACTGATTTTAAGGTATTGGAATTTCCTGATTGTTTTAGACGGCTAATGTATTATGCAATGTGCATGTATTATGAAGTTGTAGGTTAGTATTGAATTTTAAAAGCGTCATAACAAAATTACAAAAAATATATAGTCGTATTGTATAGTTGTATGTAGAGTTTGGGATTTTAATCTACAGAAAAGGTCGAAAGTTGAGTTCAGAAGGTATTTACTTAATAGGAATCATAATTTAATCGCAGAGTTTATATAATTAAATAGACGTAATAGTAATAGTAATATGCATAATATTGTGAAGCTGAAACATGACGATTATTTGAGTAGATGGATCTTTATTTTTATTTTTATGTACTTTACATTGATGTAGTTTTGTTATCATCTTGAGTAAATAAATAAATAGCACTCATATATTAGACAATGTCAATTTCTAGATGTTATTCCCACTCTTTTTGGATTTTATCGTATTC
This sequence comes from Sinodicranocentrus sp. ZH6, assembly GCA_027743935.1. Classification (NCBI taxonomy): domain Eukaryota; kingdom Metazoa; phylum Arthropoda; class Collembola; order Entomobryomorpha; family Entomobryidae; genus Sinodicranocentrus; species Sinodicranocentrus sp. ZH6. Next base: position 44,117 of record JAHZNA010000511.1, on the reverse strand, counting down.
GTGCTGAGGTATGAACGGAACATCGATCAATCTGTGAAGTGTAAGCGGAAAAGATATTTCAAATTGTACGTTAAACAAATTAAATAATTTTGATATAACTGACTTACTTTATCATATTATCTCCGCAATATACGCATTCTGATGCAATAATGTCATCAATGTTAGCTTTCAGTTGGTCTCGGGAACTAATTCCTGATGAACTTGTTGATAAGGTCTCTTGGTTTAAATTTAATTCACTAAGTTTTTTCTGGAAATTCAAAAGATAATTTCTCATTGATTACAAAGCATTTTTTAAAAATGTCTATTACATAATATGTATGAGTGTCTTATTTGTACAAGCAGCGTATGAAGTACTTATTCTTGACATTGTTACGTTACCTGAAGTTCGTTCAAAAGTTTTTTTCTTGGCTGACTTAGCGTTGGAAAAATTTCACTCATCAGACAGTCGGCATGAAATTTGTGTCCACACGGGAATATGTAAAAATTTCGAATAAGTAACGTACTTTCACAAAGCGTGCATTGGTCAGTTGCTCGAATCACAGCACATCTACATGAGGACATGAAGTCAGCATTAATATTACAATTTAAAACCGGTAGTTTTTAATAATAAGTTATTATTAAACCAAAGAGCCTGAGTTCAAATCCCAGGCGAAGGATTAAATTTTTCTAATGTATTGAAACTTTAAAATCATTTCAATTTTTAAAAAAACACTGCTACTCACAGTATAAACAGAGTTTAAAAATTCCATCAATAAGTTATTAACTTGACAATTTAAAGCTCCGCCGCGATTAAATAGCCAAATCATTGGTAGGAAACTTATTTTCTGTACCTATTTCTCACGGCATGTGTATAAGTGGATGGATGCGTAATTCAGCTTCTTATCCAAGCATAACATCAATGCACATTTAGGATCATATCGAATTCGATTGATATCTGTTCCTTGTCCTTCTAAATAATCCATCAGAAAATCTTCAGTGTAATAATAGACGTACAAAGACAGCAAGTAATCGTGAATTAGTTGATCCGTGAATCGCAAATTATTGACACAATGTTCCAGATAGCGAGTAATTTGTTTAGCCTATCAAAATCAGCAATTACATTTATGTCACTGCAGCAGGACAGTTGGGTAGATCCCGAGGTTGTTCATGTGTGGGGTTTTTTTGGTTTTTTCCTCCCGACCCTCTCCCGAGCTGGGGTTTTATTTTTGGAAATCATCTCCCGATGTTGCTCTGGACGAGTGGTGTTCGAGAGAGGTTAGGGAGTTACTCGGGAGATGTTATTGGGGATGTGGGGAGATTCTCGGGAGGTTCTCGAGAGGTGATATTGTGTGTGGGGGGATTCTCGGGATGTTCTCGAGAGGCACTCGGGATGTGTTATCGGGGTGGGTCATTTGTATGAAGGGGTTCTCGGGTGTACTCGGGAGATACTCGGGATAATATAATAGGTTCTCATAGTACTCACTGTGTCATTATCCAGTTTCGATGAAAACTTGGGTAGTAGTTTTACAGGGTTGTGCATTCGTCCTCCAGCTATGAGTACGTCTATAGTAGCTTTGGGGTCTTTATCCAGCAATACAGGAATGTATCTACTGTATAACTGAGCATCTTTTTGTTTCAACAATGTTCCTAAAGCTGCGTACGTCAAATAATCCTTTATTTAGCCTTCGCATATCAATAACAATGAACAAAACCTGCATGACTTTTAATGAGTAAACATCTCACCACTTGCGTATTGCCCATTGGCAATATTATTTTCAATGACTTCATCGAAATCCCTCATTACTAGCGTAAAATGCACAAGGTTTTCTTGATCTCCATGACTGGCCATTAAATCATATACAGCCTTCTTGTTTTTTAGAACACATTCCTAAAAAAAAGAACCACGCCACATTTTTAACCTGTTTTAGAAATCGTATCCTTTTGGGTGGGAAAACACCAATTGTTGATAACTTACTTTAACCAAGGGTTGTGACATAAATTGGAGAAATTGCTCTCTCAAATTGTTATATTCTGCCGTCGATTGTTTACCGAAATCTCTCAGTGACCCAAGCTCATTAAGATATATTTCGATCAGCCACATTACCAATACCGTTAATTTAGTGAGATCATTTGGTTTCAGCGTACTCATTTTCTGTAAATAAAATCACAATGAAAGAAAAGAAAAAGTAAAAATCAAATACTTCAGTCCCAACGACTATTTAGAACTACCACCAGTTTTTGTCTAATTTTAACCTTTAGCAGGAATGTTTTCAAAGCATGTGAATCATCTATCTGAACAAATTTTAAGGCAACTTCCTCAAACGATGCTTTCGTCATCGCGTAGTACATTGCACTCATCTCGTATCTACATAAAGGTGAAAAACTCAATTTTAAAATACCTACCTCTACAATATATGTGGTGCTTTACTACGAGAAAATACTCACTCTTTATTCCCAAAACAATGTTCTGCTTGTTTCAAATGAATTACTTCAAGTTTTTCCGCATCGTGCTTTGAGTACTCTCTAGCTTTAACAAAATCTCCTTTTCCTAAAAATATCTTCCAAACATTGCGATCTTCTTCGTTAACGGAATAGCGGAAAATACTCCGCTCAGTGTAACACCACATAGTGCCACGGACAGGATCTTTTATAATATTGAGTGGCCTGCCCTGAAACTACAAAATAAAGCAGAAAAATATTGAACTACTTTCTTTGTTACATCCTTAATTCAAGATTATATATTAGAATCTATTTTAATCCAACAAATTTATTGAAACCCCGTTTTACACTTACCTCATTGTAAGCATCATCAAAAATGACGCCATCATTAAGGACACTAACGGCTTTCACAGAGCTTTTTAGCAAAAGAAGTACGTGATAGTCTGTTGCAACCAAAGATCTAGGCAAATTACACACTGATTGCGGATTTCCTGCTGTCAAGTCTTCCTCAGGTAATTTAGGGTAATCCACTTGAGTCATGGTATTTAAAAAATCGTCATCTCCATTGGCAGATAAGGGTGGTGATAAAACCTGCATAACATTTAAACATATACAAAATAAACCTGTCAGTTTCAAAACATATATAAATCGATTTGTATAAAGCCATTAGGTATAACAAGACATCATACATGATTAAAAACCATAAAACCCGAGTCTGCTAGGTATACGATTGCTCGTGGATATGGAAGGTTAGTGGAATAAAGAATGCTTAATTTATTTCCTGTTTGTCCTGTCCAGTTTCCGGCTGGAATGTTCTGGCCGAATTCTTTATAATTTTCCTGTGATGTAAGACTAATGTATGAATTAAAAAGTCCTGTAAACATCGGGCGTTCCTCCCTATACGGTATATCGCCTTTGAACTCATATAATCGTTTAGAAGTGGCTATGAAAACATAACACTTCGAAGACCTTGGCAAGAAGAAAAACTCAAGACCACAGATAACGGTGGGTGTACCTTTCCCAATATCATATATCTGTAATAAAATCGTTTACAAATTTAAGCAATGCAATTTGGCAGCAAAAAATATATGCCATAATAGGATTAGTGTTTTTAAACCATCTACCTGCTTTAAATTCTTGACGTCCCCGTTTATTATTTCAGCCTCAAATACAGCACCTTTTGAAGTACCAAGGAGAAACGGACTGTCAAAATCTGGATTCCATGCTACAGCAGTGATTATGTGCCCTTTCAGAGAAATGATATCCTTTGGCTTTGGATTTTTAGGTGCTATGTACATTACTTCAGCAGGATTTAAACTATCCTTTGGGCTGAATGTCAGAAGTAAATGCTGACCCGTTCGGTCAAGGAACATGTTAGAAAGCTTGGCATCAATATCAAATTTCTGTAGATTAATTTCTGTAAATTTAAAATGAGAGAAAATTAATTGTTAGCATCTGTTGCCAATTGTGAGTCCCACTTTCAATTATGATTTTTGTTACCTTCTGGATGTTCTGGATCCTTAGAGTCTATTTTGAGAATAGTTTTATTCAACATTGCAATTGCTATTCTATTGCTGGAAACACACAAATGTGTAATTGGACTGTTTGGTAAGAAATTTACTTTCGATTTGCTGAATATTGGGACCTCCCGTTTTGGCTGGGGAGTTAACTGAGCCATGATTAAGGAAAGGACTACTCAAAACGTATGAAATTCAAAGACAAAGAAAACCTATGGTGTTAACAGTCAGAATTTGTTCGGTTCCTCAACGCGTCAACCTGTACTTCACTTGACTTAACAATTTAACATTCACAATAGTTCACACATGAACCATCTCACAAAGTGATGTGCATATTGCAAACTTTATGTATTCGATTTAATTACAGTTAATAGTTGAAGACATTAGAGATTTTCTACGGTGAGAATTCAGTGCACAAAACGGAGAAAAGTTTGTAGCTCGGTTGAACATTGAAGTTTTCGCAAATCAAAATAAATAATAAAAAAACTTTCCCTTGTTCATGTCATCATGAGTAAGAGTTGGAAGTTGGAATAGCTGGTGGATGTGGATTTTATGGGTGTTTTTTCATTCACCTGTTTTGGTAGCACATCTGTGTGTAGCTGTCTTTGCTTTGATACATAGCTTCAAGCTGCATGCATATTGCATACATAAAACATATACCTTCATAGTACTCTGTCTCATGCTCATGGCTTCATGGCTTTTCAATTCTGTCCGATTTTCAATTAAACACATATACATGCTGATTTTTGGTTGCCTGCCGTTGGGTTGGGATCGGAATTGCAGACATCGAAATATCCTACTTTCATATTCCATATTACATCATTAATTCATTTCATTTTCATGAAATAAATAAAAGTTTCGTAAAAAACCTATCGAATATATTTTTTAAGTCCCTATGCATAGAGGAATTGCGAATTAAAGCGTATGCCAGCCAACTACTAATAAAAATTCTTTCACCTTTTGTATATGATCGGAAATGCAGAATTGCTCTTCCACATTTCCGTACACACCTTCCAATGGTTTATGAATTAAAGAATCTACTTATGAATTTTTATATGAAAAAAACTCCGATTTGTACGTCGAGTCGAGGCGTTATAAATTCATTATTTAATAAATCTACAACGATGGGCATCTTTAATTTCTTCACTGTATGATTTCAGACAACGAAGAAGTATGCAACGAAAAATGGTTGGTTCAGAGTTTCTTCATATTTGTCAGTCTCGCCGTTGCGCGTTTAATTAGTTTTAAGTCAAATCTGTTTTCCTCCACCAAAATGCGATGGATTTACACTATTACTACTAACGCGTTGGCAATGGCCATTATATTCATGACTCATGAACCTATTAAAATACGGTATACTTGACTCTTGACTTTTTTCTGTATAGGAATCAACGTATGGTTCAATAGTCGCATAAATATGTGTTACCTAGATGTTTCATGTGAATGCCTAGATTGGGGTATACGTATGTATGGAACGGATGGAGGATATTCAATATAGAGTAAAACCTCTTTGGCAGTCTTTGGTATATCGGTATTTCCGATATATTGGTTTTTTGGCATAGTAAAGGGGTGATGTGATGTGCTTCTATAAAATACTTTTGTGTCCACGCATTAGATGTGCTTTAAACGGTTACATTTAGAATTTAGATTTCCATTTAGCAGGCAATGATAGGCACATCATCCTGAATTCACAATATGGATTACGGCAGTTACGGATGCATATATGACTGTGACATTAAATGAGTATACATTTCTATGTTCATGTAACATGAATCAACAACGTAGAATTCAACTAGCTGAATAGTGGGATGATATTATTATATGTGTATATTGTGCATGTGAAGTGAAATGTAATGCTGGATGAATGTTTGCTCATATACACTTCTCATCTCATCCTTTTTAACAACACTTTTTTCTGCTCCGATATCATATTGATGATATGGTAGGACATAGGAAAGAAAGTGTGCACTGTACATAGGTATGTATGCATGTATTTGCTTTAAGTTAGATCGTCCACAACACAATAATTTTTTTGGACGAAGAAACCGAAACCACGTGCAGCTTAGTTCTTACATAATAGTTCATTCAAAGGTTAAAGGTTAAAGTAATTTTTCGTGGCATTATAAAACTTTAGAACTGGAAAATGACAAAGAAAATGGTTTAAACTGATCGTGAAAGTTTTTCATATCTTATATTATCATACGTTAGCATATAAGATATATTTCCTTTTAGTGCACTCTCAGTTCGCAATATTAAACATACATTAACCAGGAAAAATTTACCGGTAATATTTTATGAATGACTATATATATCACCCCGTAATACACTTCATCCATGACATTCTTTTTCATGTGCAAATTCCAACCGGTTTATATGATTATTCTTAATAAAACAACGCCGTTGAGTGCAGAGGTTATGTTTAATTAGTTTTAAATTATTTAATTTAATATTTTTATGAGTATGGATTATGGGAGACCCACGAAACATTCATTTTATATCACGGTAGTTTAGGATGTGATTTGCTAACTATATTATTAAAAGAACAGAAGCTCCCCAGGAATAATTTCTTTATTCCAAAAATTATATATAATTATTGCAGCAATATTTCTGTAGACTGCTTAGTATATTATTGACAATTGTTTAAGGATAACCAGTACATGCAGGTGAATCGCAAATTATTAAGTCAATATAAAACTGCTATCGAAAATCAAGACAACACAATTTTTACATTAATTTCTCACATTTCTCATTCACTTTAAACACCCTGTTTGACCGATTTTACCGATAAAACCGATTTTAACCAAAAGTATCCGTGCTAAAACGAGCCATATTCGATCATTGCATGTTAGATATAATTTGCAAGGGATAGTGAAAGTTTTGTTATACCCTTTTCTCATATTTGAATACGTAATTTTCTACTTAGTATCCCAATAGAGCCACCAGGAAAAATATAGCAATCATGAATTCATCAAATATCGTAAATTGCCGTGTCCTATCCTAATTAGTCCTCCTAACAAGTTTTTTCTTTGTACAGGTTTGTCGTGTGCTGTAAAGAAAAGTTACATATTTAGAGCAAAAACTTTTAGTCCTTCGACTCCTTGGTCATTATCACCCTCTGCAGCCTCTACCTCAGTTGAAACAAACATTTAAAATCCTCTAATATATAGATTGGACTTCTTGTGATTGTGGATATCGAATTTGTTAAATCACCAGTGCCCTAAATAAAAAAAAGCAAGGAAGCGGAACAGAAACACTTGTTCTCTTAATTAATATTTGTCAGTGAAGGAAATGTTTTTATCCAATAAACCAGCAAGACTTACGACAGCTGCAAAAGCCAGTAAGTGTTATTTTGCAAAACTAGTATAGGTACTACAATGGATGAAAGAGGTGAAAGTTTTTTCATGTACTTTATGTGTTTGCTTGAACGCGGCTTAGCGAATTCCACTTTTCTTTCCAGGAAATATGTTCGAAGTTAATTAAAACCTCCAGTTTTAGAAGTCCGCAGACAGACGCTGATAACTCTTTGTAATTCGAAGTTGATCTTATTAATATTGCGATCAAATATATTACATAAATACTTTATCCCCGATCTGATCTTTAAATTATAATTTATCCTGTTGAAAGGATACAGCGGTGACGAAAGCTTGACGATTATAGTAAAATGTATTCCTTTAATATAGTTATAGTTCTTGAAAGAGTACAAAGGTTTTTGTCGAAAGCTCGAGAAAACTTTGATTTTATCAACCATGAGTACCGAAGGAAATATAAACTTGATCGTTTAATCAAGTTCAATCATCCTAAAATCTAAGGATTCACGACAAGAATTGAACACTTGGAATTTATAGTAGAAATAATTCAATATCAATTTTTTAGGATTGAATACACATGCACACAAACTTGATAGCATAGAAGCCAGAAAACGGTCACCGGACGGGAATGTAGGACCTCCATCGTAAGAGTTATTTGGCGTTTCTTATTTATACGCATTTATATGTTTGACGAGCCCCTTAAACTTAATTACCGGTATCCAAATGCAGTTTTATAACCAGGCCTTCCGAAGTCATAGTGTTCAACAACACCAACCACGGAAATGGAGGAAATCGGGGAGGATCACATGCAGCACGAAACTTGCCTGAAGTACCCCAAATTGAGGAAATCCAGCAATATCTTAGAGACAGTGAGTGACAATTTAGTTTTAAAAAATATCACAAGGAATTCAAGGATAAGGATAATTGTGAAAATATAATCCTACCTTAAACACACTAACTTTCTGCTCCGCATGTACAATAAATAAATGCAGAGTACACACACACACAGTGTTCCAATATTACCAACAAGATAAAGAAAAAGTATATTTGTTGCTATTTTCCGCAGTGTGGGAGAGAAAAATGCATGAAATAAAAACTCAAAATCTGAAAGTGCTTTGGATCAAAAGTGATCGGGATTTGAAAAAAGAATTATCTTCAGGATCTCATCCATCAACTCCTAAGCAGAAAGGCAGTCCTATTCACTACAAAAAATAAAGGGTCCTTATATCCACAAATGAAGTTGGGTAGTCAGGAAATTCAGCAGCAATACCAGTGCTAAGTTATATATTAAGATAAGATGCGAACAAAATAGAGGAGAGAGGAGACGGCTCATTCGTTTGTACACAGCTATGCGCTTAGAAACCCTTTACACCAATTACTTCAAGATGTTTATAAGACATGATGACATGAAAGCTTTTTTAAACAAACAAGTATAACTGAACAAACTATTTGTAACTTCATACTAAAGAACGACACAAGTTGTGGTATTAATTCATGTGAAGCTGACGATGAAAGACGAAAAGTTGACTTCATATTTATTATCAAGTGTGATTGAATAGAAGAAAAATGCAGGGGCAAACTTAGATAACTAATTACGTATAACGTGTTCATTTTTCAACTATTTGTTACACATACACACTAGAAAACAAATGACAAAACTTGATTTATGAATGCATGTAATTAGAAGACCTAGAGCTATGAGAAAATCAATCCTAGCTTAGCACGTAGCTGTAATAAGATTGACGTAAGATTTTAAATCAAATGTAGTACCCCATGCGTACATGGAATAGAATGTTTGCCGATGAAAATAATTATTTTTGGTAGTCACTAAGTAGAAATATTAGTTATTCAGTAGCATAGCTTAAATGAGACGCGCAAAGTTTCGTGGTATGTTATTTAGACGAATCGTAGAAAACAGTACTTAAGTTAAATGTAACGTTAAAACTGCAGTTTCAGAACGTACACTCATTCCACTGCACTGTACTATTGGTGTTTAAATGTTTATGTACACTGTACGGAATCGTTTTTTTGTAAAGAAAGTAAAACAAACCGGTGGTAAAAAATGCAAAATAAACGTTAAAACTTTAGTTTTTAAACATATATACATTTAGATACACCTGCTGCACAAGTATACGTACAAGGGAAATTACTGAAATAAAATAAACACAAGTGACGACCACGATTGCAATTTGTAATACGAAAAAACGAAAAAGCGTTTTGAATTTGATCCTCACATCACTACTGCCGGAATGTGATGCCTCTCCGGCTTCCGGACTTCGGAGCATTGTACGGTTTTTTCTTTACTCACTACTTTTTCACAAGGTCTTCGCTAACTCTCCATAATTGCTGAGCAATGTCATCATTGATCGTAGACTTTGGAATCCAATTCTTGCAGTCTCGATAAAACTGACCCGTTTCAGGTCGAATTTTATTAGACAGTGCGCAATGGAGAATCGTTTGAACTCCCTAATAATAAAATAGTACAATTTATATAAGCGCTACATATCTGAGCACAGTGGTACACAGTCAGATAATACATGCAATAAGATTACCTGACGTGTTGTACGCATAAATATACATGCTACAGGGATCACCATCATGTACTTCATCCACGTTAAATCTGCATATCTAGCAAGATCTGTTTTAACCCATCCTGGACAAAGGGCGTATACGTTAACATTTGATCCTTGCAAACGATTAGAAAGCTCTTTTGCAAATAAAAGATTTGCCAATTTTGAATTGCTGTACGGATCGATCTTAGATGATCCTGGGTCCTCTTGTTGTAACATCAAGTCATCGAAGTTAATTTTGCCTCTATCCGATAGTCTGGATGCTACAATTACAACCCTGAAAAAATTTGCTATAAGCACTTTTGAAATAACTACGCATCAGTTTTCGAATGGTAAGGTATGAATGAATTAACAAGGCTTAAACAGTCAAGGCATATGAAACGAAAGTCTAGTACAAAATAACCATTGTAATAAAATCATGCAGTTGTGTGCTTGAGCTAATAAATAAACTTTTTCACCTGCTTGGAGTCCCTTTTTTGACCAAATCCAACAACAGATTTGTAAGTAAAAAGTGACCGAGATGATTGACTCCAAAATTATACTCGAACCCTTCTGCAGTTTTCATTTGCTTCTTTAAAGGCACATATACCCCTGCATTGTTTATCAAGAGATTGATTTCAGGATACTGTGAACGAATATCGCGAACAAAGTCGTGAATAGATTGCAAGGATCCTAAATCCAGTTGCATTGGTACCTAATAAGTGAAATGGATAGGTAATAAATAATATTTGCCCTTATCGAGTGAACTAAGGTTCAGGTAGGCGTAGGATAATATATCATCAGTTTGTACAATATATACCATTTGTCCACTATTGGGTACTTTCTTCCGAATTAGTGCAATAACATTTTCGGTAAGTTCAAGATTTCTGGATGCCTATGACATGAGGAAAAATACAGGTAAAATATACTGTATATAATTAATTTAGAAGATAATGAATTTTTGAAGAAGTTCTTTTACGTCTCACCATGATTACTTTCTGCTCCTCTTCTAACCATTTCAAGCGCTGCTTCCTTGCCCAATCCTGAATTAGCTCCGGTAATAAGTACCTAGAGATCATCAGATAAAAAAATGTTTTACAAATTGTATATTAATTAAATGCATCGAAAATGTCATTTATTTATTAGGATATTTTAAAACTGTCAGTTTAAGGTCTTCCTTTTACTTTCCCCTACTTTCATGTAACATGTAAGAGGTTTTCAGTTCAATTACCGATTTAAACTAGTTTTGCTATGCAAACTAACTAAAACTTATAACCTACCACTTTTCCGCTGATATCCTCCTCGTCATTCGCATCATGTACACCAAATGATCTGGAGAACATTTTGCGACAAACCCATCCAACTCCTACAATAGCAGCTCCAATATATCCCAAGGTAGATATCAAAATCATCGCAAGATTTATAGTAACTAATATCGATCACTTTCTAAACAGGAATCACAAACTTTCTCCTTTCTATTTTAAAGAAGGAAGCTGACAATGAGGATCGTGTTTCATTCTAATTCAAAACTGTTTTAAAGATCTAAAAAATGTCTACGGCAGTGACATTGTATGAAATTTTTACCATCACAAATCACTAAGTCGCAGTCGATCGCGCTCGCTGCTCAGCAGCACTGTCAGCTGCTGGAGGTTGTGAGTTGCCCGTCCAATAAGTTGATGTGCATAACAATGTACACTTGTGAGAAACCCACTAAAAACAAGTCACAAAGTCACAATGTACATTGATATGTTTGTAAACAAAAAGCCTACTCACGAACGTAACTCTCTCTGCAAAGCACAAAGTGAAAGCAATGAGAGTTATATGCGCCTGCCTACCTAGAAGTATCTAAAAGCGGTGTAAAAGTAGGAAGTATGAGCATGATGTTAGTGATGAGCAGGATAAATGAAATGAAGATAAATACGAGATTTTTCCTTTTCCCGGAACTTTTTCACTGCTGGATACGCTTTTCGCAGATTTTGGTGGCATGCAGTGATTAGTGATGTAGTCGTATCGTACTCCTCCACAACTGACAATGCTAACATTGCTAACAAACAATGTAATGAAAGCTTGAGTCTTTAATTAAATGTATACTTCTCAAAAGCCAAAAATGTCAAACATTACAATGCTCACAAATGTTAGTTCCTTATTTTTTTGAAGGGTCTAGGTCCATTCCCCTNATTGCTAACAAACAATGTAATGAGAGCTTGAGTCTTTAATTAAATGTATACTTCTCAAAAGCCAAAAATGTCAAACATTACAATGCTCACAAATGTTAGTTCCTTATTTTTTTGAAGGGTCTAGGTCCATTCCCCTTAATCACCGTAAGGGAACACCGCCCTAAGGGGAAAGAAAACGCAATTGTGAGTCTAGTTCCTGGAAATTATTTTGAAATGTGCATACATTCATGCATTTGCTGTTTTGAATTTATTATATGTGGTATGTGTAAAATGTGCTGGACTATGTGGATTAGCCACATACGTAATGGTTTTGGTAGGGTTTTATGTATGTAGGTAGATGCAGCTTTCTTTCTTTAGACCTTCGAGGACTTTTTGCTTTTCCCCATTATTGTGAAAAATTAAACAATATATGCATGGAGCGTTTAAAATTAGCACGAGTTTAATGATCTGCGGGTTTCGACAATTTTCATTCTTCGAGTAATTTTTTTGAAAATTATAACCCAACAAGTTTTACGCTTTCTTGCCAAAGTTTTTGAGCTACTTCGTGCTTCAACTCAATCCTTTTTGCAGAATCCCATAAACCACAGTGTTGATACATTTGGCCGGATTCATTAATCAGGTTTTTACTTAAGGCACAATACATTGTTGTTGCTGCTCCCTGAAAGAGAAATAGTTAATGTTAGGTACGTTCTCGTTCTTCTTCATAATTTTGTAATTTACTATACATTCACTAATACGTAATACGTACTTCCTGAGGTGATTTGATGAGAAAGCGCATGATTGGTCCAATCAATTTGAGTAACAAAATTGAAGGACCTTTTATATTTTGGGCTAACTCTGTATTTACCATTCCTGGACAAAGAGAATACGTCCTGACACCAGTGCCTTGCAGACGGTTGGAAAGTTCCTGACTAAAAAAAGCATTTGCCAGCTTTGAATTACAATACAGAGGGTTCGCAACGGTTAATCCTTTTATAATCTTCTTTTCACACATGAGGTCATCGAAATCGATTGAGCCCCATTCGTGGGCCATTGAGCTCAACGTGACGATACTATTTTAGAGAGAAAAAATAGTTTCAGAAACTTTTTTTTCATTTACTAATTAATGGTTAATCGCAAAAAAAAATATTACCGACTGGGAGCTGCTCTTTTAAGTGGGTCTAAAAGAAGATTTGTCAATAGAAAATGGTCGTGGGCCATTGAGCTCAACGTGACGATACTATTTTAGAGAAAAAAAATAGTTTCAGAAACTTTTTTTTCATTTACTAATTAATGGTTAATCGCAACAAAAAATATTACCGACTGGGAGCTGCTCTTTTAAGTGGGTCTAAAAGAAGATTTGTCAATAGAAAATGGCCCAGGTGATTAACTCCCATGTGTATTTCAAATCCTTCGACAGTTTTCATTCGCTCCTTCGGAGGATTCATTACACCAGCGTTATTTATTAAAATGTCAAGCTTTTCATATTTTGTCTTGAATTCTTTTGCAAATTTCCTGATAGATTCTAAAGATGTAAGATCCAATTGCATGAAAATCTGTGAAACAATGTATTGCTTTATGCATTTGAAAATTATGACGTTAAGTTTATCTAACAAAACAATTAATAATTTCATACAAGCTGTCCTCGTGATGTCTTCTGGCGAACCCATGCTATAGCTTCTTTTGCTTTTTCATTGTCTCTGCATGCTAATATCACATTTGCATCCCGCAATGCAAATTCCAGTGTGGTAGCTTTTCCAATCCCACTATTAGCCCCAGTGATGAGTATGATTTTTCCTTTAGCACTTATCTCGTTAGTTCTATCAACAAATCCCCATTTTTTTCTCAAAATCCATTGTAATAAATTAAGGATGCCGAAAGCAGCCGTAAAATAAAGTAAGAAACTCCCCCACATTTTGAAATTTTAAGTTTCTCTGGTTGCCTCGATTGACTCGATACAGAAATTCGTGAATAAAATTACAACTATTATATATTGCTGAAAGCAGAATATGATCTGCATCCGCATATCTGTGGAATGACTAAAAGGTAATACGCTTTGATTTGATTGAGATTAAATCAACCACTATCTACAAATTTTGTCAAAACGTATAAACTACCTACATGGTCATGTCCGCATGATAATAATACTAAATGTTGTAAACACTTACATATCAAGAATGGCGTGACATTTAACACGACAGCAGTCAGGTTTATGTCACTGAAAGAGCAAAGAGCAAATTATTATAATTATAATGCATAACTCCTTTCTTGTCTCCCTACCGCTATCCGGCTATCCCATTGAATAATGAGTACTTGATTAGGCTTGGCAAAAATGTAATGAGCATTTCTGCTCTCTTCTGATTGTGATTTCAGATTTATGAACCCAAACCCCGTGCTTCATTGTATCTCCCTAAAATAATCAAACATTAAACAGTCACAAATAACTTGTATAAATTGACGCTTTCTCATACACTCATTAGGGCTTATATGAACTCAAGCTGATATGATATACACATGTATTTTGACTAGATGCGTTAAACAAGGATCTTTTAGCCAATTATATATGACACTATGAAAAAGAGAAACATCAAGCAAATGAAATGTTGCAGTATTAAATTCATGTGTGTATAGTGTAGTATCCGTAATAATATCACAATGCCAATTATTTCATGAGCGCTGCCAAGTTGCCTGAGACATTTAAGGTAAGATGCACGCAGCAAGTCACCAGTTCACTACAAGTACAACTTGTAAAGCTGGACAACGGTAACAAAAGAAAGACCATACCACCACCATATCATATGATGTTACTTTTACTGTTTTACTGCAGATGTTGGGTAACTTTACGGTTTCGCAAGGAGGAAAATACGAGTCACAGATTCTCTTCGCATTTCCAAACTGAACTTTGTCATGTAAATCGCGACAACTACATTTAATTGACAAGTTTATCAAACAATTCACACAACTCCTTTTTTAAGAAATGAATCTAAATGCAGTGAGCTAAATTGCTTAGATTGCTAATAATTTATCACTTTTATCAGATCACTCTTACATGTTGTTGCACAAGTACGAATAGTGCTGTATAAGTTATTCTATGGTTGCAGTTATATTTTGGATCGCCATATTTTGCATCAATTTTTCATTTTTTTTCATTTGTTTACAATTGTAAACTCGTCCTTTAGAGATGATGCAAAAGTAGGATGAAGGAAAACCTGTAAAAGTGTTGCGGTTCATAGTTGATGAATACTTTTTTAAATAGCATTATGAACAAATATGTTGCTCAATTCCAAATTTACTTTTAGAAAGACGAATACGAATAAAATACGAATGATTGGTGGATCCGTCTAAAGTGAAACTAATTTATGTGCATTGATCACGACGAGCACATTATACCATCCCGTTGGATTTACAGCTTAAAGTTTTATAATCGGTCGGATCTGAAGTCATATACATTCAACATTGGTAGTAAGATTAATGCTATATGTGAGTTCATGCAGTAGATTCGGGTTTCATTCAATCAAGTGCATAGGTTTTTGTGGGTTCAGTCTAGATATATTTAAGTAATATAGTTTTCGTAAGTCGGTTACAATGAGCATTTTACTTTTAATACACCAGTCATCATCATATCGTAATACGAGTACATTTTATTAACGTGTTTATCTGAGTTCCTTTTTAGATAATGGGAAATTTCATTTGCAAACACTTTTCACTCTCATCCCATAATTTTGCAGCATCAGCATCTGTCAATTTAGTTTTACCGGACGCCATCAAAATATCATCAGGAAAGTACGACTTTTCTGAAGTCCACTCATCACAATTTTTATACTATCAGTCCTGAATCAAAGGCACATCGTTTGGACAAAGCACAATATAAAATTGTTTGGCAACCCTGGGAAGATCAAGTGCAAATGTATGTTAGAGCAATCCAGAGACAAAAACAGAATGCATAGTAGAAAGGATGCATGAAGTATCAGAACTAAGACTATAACTATAATGTCATATCTTACCTGTTTTGCAGTTTTAATCGTGAGAAGTATAAATGGGGCATGGACTATGTAAAAATAAAGGGAAATTTTTATGTGTCTGCTGATATTCGTCAAAACGTTACCGGGGCACACGGTATATACATGGACGCCAGTACCCTCAAGTCGCTTCGCTAGTTCTTTCGCGAACAACGCATTGGCAAGCTTTGAACTTGAATACAATGGATATTCTGCAAAAGCCAATGACTTCGGGCTGCTCCTTTCCCAATTTAAATCATCGAAATCTAATTTTGCTGCTTTGTATGTTCCCGAAGTTACTACTACAATTCTGCAAAGATAAAAGGACACATTCCAATTAAAACGAGAAAACGGTGAATCTGTCAAGGAATTGCAATTTCAGCATTTTATCCGCTACCTACCTGCTATTTTCAGCATTTTTTAGTAAAGGAAGTAAAAGATTTGTCAATAAAAAATGACCGAGATGGTTGACACCAAAATGCATCTCGAATCCATCTACAGTCTTTTCCTTATTATTCAATGGGAGTAACATCCCAGCATTGTTGATGAGAATATCAATTGTGTCATAAGACTTGATTATTTCATGGTAAAATTCTTTGATTGAGTGAATAGATCCAAGGTCTTAATTTCATTGGGATCTGTGTGAGGAAATATTTCGCACATTATGCCATATGTGTGTTAGTGAAAATTAAATGTATTTTTACAATTCTTCTCTTTGTTTAAAGCGTCAGCCTACCACTTCACCAAAAAAGGTTTTCTTTCGTATATCCACAACTGCATTTTTCGCTGCTTCCAGAGACCGGGCTGTTACTATTACACGTGCATGACTGTGTGTGCAAATATGATAATTTCATTATAAAGCCAACATTCTAAGGGAATGTCATTTCTCAGTTCATTTTTTAAAACTCTTTTTAAGTACATGTCACATACCGGTCGGCTAATTCAATAGCAGCCTCTTTGCCAATGCCACTGGATGCACCTGTTACAATTACTGTTCTCCCTCGCACATCGTCCTCATTCAAACGATCTGACAATCCCCAGTGTTTTGCGAGAAGTCTTCTTACGAAATAAATAATAATGATGAATGAGATTCCAGCAGCGAATAGAATTCCACTGATGACCCCCATTTCATATTGCACAAGACTTTAACCAGCAAGCACAAAATTAATTCTATTACACTGGAAGAAAACAAAAATACTTAAAATATGAGGATGAATCTTAAATCATCTCTGCCACCAGATAATACTTTTGGTTATGGTATAAATGATGAGTCATCATTCATCATGTTACAGGTGGGTTAACTACTGGCATTATAAGTTAGTCGTGGAAGGTGTAACTGACTGTGGCTTTAAGAATATAATGCACACTGTGTTCTTTTCCACATCTGCTTTTCATTCATCATCATCATGGTTGGTGTGCAAGAAATGGGTAGGCGGCAGGCGATATGCATAAAATCGTACTCAATCAAGTGGATTATACATGTATACAAAAAGTCAAGCAAAAACAGAGCTGAGTCCGAAGCGACTGTTGGTGAGAAACAGAAACTATCTTTACTTGTTATCTCCTATCTTGTGTTCCTTTCATTGTCAATGGCTTTCATTCATGCAACTTGTGGGATTGTTTGCAACTGCAACGTTTGGATATTTACGTAGGATTTGTGTTTTTGTTATGGATTTGGGATTTTGAATGCATAGGTTGCATCTTGGCAATGCAGCTTTATAATCATACGAACAAGAAGAGCACCCCCTCCGTACATATATTACAAGTGCACACAAACTTTTTATTTGAAGTCAGAATGTGCAGAATATGAGTTTCAACCTAGACTGTATTTTACCATCGACTGAACTGTAAATAGCTTCTTGTAAGTTTTTCATTTTGGGTTGGGGCTGTACATTAAATTAGATCTCACACAATTTTGCGAATCGTGTAATATTGTGAGCCAATTGTTTGATTTTGGCTTATACCCAATGCTGCTTTTCAGTTTCGTCAATAATGATAAAGCACGCACGCTCGCACAGTTATAATGCTACTGACATACATACACTGAGCACATTACGTGCATAATGCATAAGCACATAGGTAGATGTAAAATCACTTGATAAATTGGTTAAACGAACAAATGAAAAGTGACTAGTTCATTACAGAGGGGTAAACAGTGGCGAGAAAGAGATTGAAAGCGTTTCACTAAATGTTTGCTGGTAGTGTTGTATATGTATGAGTATGGGTATCAGGCAGTGAGGTGTATTAACAATCTTAATAGTCTTAGGTGCTTTGATACAGATCAAACAGAAAATAGAAGATGACCTTTTATGTATGAACTGCGATTAGAACATTTTTTCATACGGGAGAAATGGGATGTTTAGCAAATTTGCAATTTGTTGAATCCTTAAATCAAGCTCCAAAATAATCATTCACATGCACAATGCTAACACAACATTGCATGATATTTTAACAATGATTTTTTGAGTTTTAACAAAGTATCATGAAGGCTCTGCGTTATTGTCCACCTTAAAAACATAATTACATACATGCAGAATATGCAACTCAATGACACCTGTAGAAGCTAAAAAGTAATCACGAAGGACGACTTAAATATGTTATTTATGTGCACTAATGTACTCACATTCACACGAATGCGATATAGATGCCATCTAATCTGAACGTGAATGTAACATGTCATACTATGGCATGACAGTGAACGACCAAACAGACGTTACAATGCATGCATTCCTAAACCTCATAAAATATGAAAAAATATTCCCCTCCACTAGTTTCACATTTACGTAATTTTAAACATTAACAAATTTCATGATTAGAAAAAACCCTTTTTCTGCCACCTGCCCACACCCTACAAATCATGTTCACGTTATGAATGAAGCATTCTCATGAAAATCTGCATCAATGTTCCACACCACACAACCACATCTCATTGTCAATCCATTTAACAAAGTTTCCCATTCTGCCTTCGTGTTCTAGTACCTAATATTTGAGCAACCATGTGCACAACTTTTTACTTGGAGGTATTATACAGGTATAGCAAGAAGTACATATAAGAGCTACGGAGTCACTATAACAAAATTGAGTATATCAATTCACATCAACAGGCAGAGGTTGCGGTAGCGCGAACTGTGAGGTAACACTTTCCATCTGATCCTGTTCACTTTAATCAATAGGCTGTGTGTGATGGGATTATGGGATACCGAATAGAATGAAAGCTCGGATTGAATAGAATCATGGAAAAATACAATTTCCATGGGCTAACAAAATCTCCTAGTGCTAGTGTGCTAGTTAAGAAGATGTAGGTAATCTCGTTGCGATATTTCGTTTTGAAAATACGACACCAAGGAACCACTATCGTAGACCTTTTTTTCTTATCTTTGATGCAGTTTTGTGTACTTCAATTCAATGTGGTAAGAGATCCTTGTAATAAAATCAATAAAAGCAAATACCACTCTTAGTTACATTTAATTTAGAATTTAAATGGAATTAGATCCATCTTAAAATTAAATTATGTAATCTAGTAAAAGGATGTTTATCTTGCAACTGGATAATTTTCATTTTGTTATTTGTTTTAATGCATATAAGTGCTGATTGCACTTCCTGCGAATATACAACAATTCACAAGGAAGCATCAGCACATTTGAGACCTACATAAAATATTCAATATTGGGATAAGTGACACAATTATGAACACTTGCCGGGTTCTGCTGCAGTCGACACCTTTGAAACAATGCTCATCACGTTTTTTCTCCAAGTCACCAGTAACTGAAACTCTTCCTAAAGAAGCTCGAGTTGTAATTTGCGGTTCTGGCATTGTTGGCAATTCTGTTGCGTACCATCTGGTTCAGAATGGCTGGACTGATGTGGTGGTACTCGAGCAGGAACGGAAGATTGGTCAAGGAACTTCGAGCTTTGGTTCTGGAACTTTGGCCCTGCTAAAACCCGTGGAGGAACAGAAAATAATTACTAAAAGTATCGCTTTATACAAGAAACTGCAAGCTGAAGGGCATGATATTGGTTTGAAGGAATGTGGAAGTCTGTATCTTGCCCAAAACAGGGAACGCATGATATTATTCAAGCGTCGAGTTGCTCTGAATCAACCACAAGGCCTTCAATGCAAAGTAATTTGTAAAAATTATATACCTTAGTTATTTCTGCCACATTTCCGTTAGTTTTCTAGACCATCTTTACTTCCCAATTTACATTAGCTTCTAGGTCCTACTGAACTTGCGGAATACCATCCGCTCCTTTACACGGCAGATTTACAGGGTGGGGTTTTTGTCGAAAAAGATGCTGTTGCAAATCCATCTTTAGTTTGTGATACTTTGGCTAATCTGGCAGCATCCGGCGGAGCGAAATACGTGAAAGATTGTGATTATAATAATTTAATCACAGAAAATGGAAAAGTGGCTGCTGTTGACACTTCACATGGGACAATAAAATGCCAATTCTTCGTTAATTGCTCTGGAATGGTAAATTAAGCTACAAGTGATTTTATTTGCTTTTTGTGTGCATTATTATATATCTGTGTAGTTTTTCAAAAAATCATTTTATGCGTTCTTCAGTGGGCATGGGATCTCGGACAGAGATCAACTCCGCGTGTTCGAATTCCGGTTCATGCAGCAGAACACTTCTATTTACAAACTTACCCAGTTTCTGAAAATCTCCCACCACTTTTACCTACCATTCGAGATTATGATTCACACATTTATATCAGGAAAATGAACGACAATTCATTCCTAATGGGAGGCTTTGAAAAAATTGCAAAGCCAATATTCACCAACGGTGTTCCAAATAACTGGAGAGAGTATTTAAGTCCTGATTGGGATCACTTTGCACCCCTGTAAGGGCTATTTTTATTATACGGTTGCATATTTGATTCTTTCCGTTAATAACCAATAATCATAATGTCACATATTTCAATAAACTTTTGCAATTTTGCTCGCGTAGCCTAGATAATTGTTTGCGAAGGATGCCAAAACTAAAAGAATGTCAGCTACAAACTTTATCGAACGCTCCTGATAACTTCACTCCGGATGGAAAGTGGATACTTGGAGAGACTCCCGAAATAGATAATTATTTTGTTGCTGCTGGAATGAATGGTAATTCTTTGCAAGGAGCTGGCGGTATTGGCCACTCAGTTGCTCATTGGATAATTGAAGGGGAACCAGACATCCCGTTGATTGAGTTTGATGTACGGAGATTCCTAGATGTCCATAATAATAGGTTTGCATATTTTCTTTAAAAACAACATTTTGGATGTCACCTTAAATCATTCTACTTACATGTAACATACTGTTCCTCACCAAATCCATTTTTAGGAGATTTCTATACGATCGAGTTAAAGAGACTGTCGGAAGACAATATCAGATATTGTATCCTCTTCAATCGGAATATGAATATGCAAGAAAAATTAGGGGATCCCCTTTATATTCTACATTGGAAACTCAAGGAGCTGTTTTCGGAACTAGGATGTGTTTCGAGCGCCCACTTTATTTTGACATAGATTACAAATGTATGCTAAGACATATTAGCTTAAATTTAGCTTTTTCCCAAACCATCATTCCAAACTTTTTATTTCTAATTTAGCTGGTGATCCCAAACCTCAAATGCCGAATGGTACTTATTGGAAACCGCTCTTTTTTGATAGTTTAAAAGAGGAGTATAAAGCATGTCGTGAAGGAGTGGCTGTTATAGACATGTCCTCTTTTACGAAATTTCTAATAAAGGTAGCGGTAGCAGTTTAACAACAAGTATGTATGTTCCAATAAATCCCCTTCTGCAAATTAAAAAATATAGATATCATTTCCTACCCTAGTCTGCCAGCAATGAAGCTGTACATTATCTTCAGAAACTTTGTTCCAATGACGTTGATGTTCCCGAGGGTCACATTAGTCCAACTGGTATGCAAAATGAACGTGGAGGCTATGAGAATGATTGTATGCTTGTGCGTCAAGCTCAAAATTGGTAAACTTATATAATGAAAAACCATTACAAAGCACAAAGCCATAATGGTAAGAGTAACTTAAATTTTATTTTCAAGCTTTTTCATGGTGGCTCCCACGAAGCAACAAACTAGAATTGCAGAATGGATGCAGCGTCACATACCATCAGACAATTCAGTGCAAATTAGCGACGTCACATCAATGTACACTGTTTTGCTAATTATTGGACCAAAGTCGCGAGAACTGTTGTCACAACTAACTGAGGGTCAATCAGATGTTAAAATGCAACCGTTTACCTACAGAGTACAGTCACGAATTCACATAAAGCTTTATGATTTTTTGTACCGATAAACAAGTTGTCTGCTCGTACCAGTATAGGTTTTGATCAGTGTCTGATTGGTGTTTGCAGACAATGAGTTTGGGACATGCTCCAGAAGTTATGGTTCTTTCAGTGACTAATTCGGGAGAGGCTGGTTATTCCTTGTATATTCCGTCAGAGTATGCTGTGCATTTGTACGATGAACTGATGAAGATAGGTAAAGATTATGGAATTAGGAATGCTGGTTACTTAACATTGCGATTTCTCAGGTTGGAAAAGTTTGTCCCATTTTGGGGAGAAGAGATGGATAGCATTACGACCCCCTTGGAAATAGGTATGTTGAATAAGCGTTAGGGTGTGATGCAATTGAGTATACAGGAAAGACAACCTTATATATTCCTTCACTTTTTTGTAGGGAGAAATCATCGCGTAAAATTAGATAAACCAGACTTTATTGGAAAACAAGCTCTTCAAAAACAACATGAAAATGGGGTGTACAGACGCCTTGTCCATTTCACTTTGGACGACGATCATGATGCAGAAAATGACGTTTGGGTTTGGGGCGGCGAACCAATCTTTCGGAATGGAGTTTACATTGGTTCCACTACATCTGGAGGGTATGTGATTGGGATTTCATAGTATAAAAAATGATTAGTGTCACGTACGGCATAATAACGACTGCGATTGTGATTGTACGGGTGGTTATAGGTACGCTTTTACATTGGAACGAATGGTTGCACTTGGTTTCATAGTTAACAAAGATATAAAAACTGGAAACCTGCTTCCTGTAACAGCAGACTATGTGATGTCCAAGGACGCTCTGTACCAGATAGACATTGCAGGGCGCAGGTTTAACGTCCGTCAGAGTCTTCACCCCCCAAGGTTACCAAGTTCCAATATTATCCATTCACGGGACTACTATCCCACACTTCGAGATAAATCTATTCTGCAAGCAAAGCAATAAGCAAAGCTTAGGGATAAAAAACCATCTACAGACTACAGACCATGAGTTTTGATCAAATTATATTGCATTAAAAATGTGAAATATTTGAAGACAACTTCCTTGCCACATGAAGGCATGGTTTCCTTTCCTACGGCCAATTGGGTTAGTAAGATATTTTAAAGTCCCTGCGATGAGTTGATTTAAAATTTAAAATTGTTTTAGTGAAATTATAGAATCTTTCTAATGTTTAATATTGTAGATTTATTCTTTGTTTGATGTTAGTTCAGACTAGACGTATAAAGTTTATTTTTGAAATTTTAATAACTTTTTGCCTTGTGATACGGTTATTACCTTGTGTTATTAACTTTGAAATTTTTGTCTTGTAGTAGATCGTAATTGTAGATGAGCTTGGTTCAATACTAACATGCAAAACTGCTTTAATAGCAATAGATCGCTTCATAGGTTTTAAAAGGTTAAAGTGCTTTTTAGCAATCTGTTAAATGCTTTAACCGTAAATATTACATGCGACTTATTTTTCATACCGTTTTTTATCATTCATAATAGTAAGATTGAACTGGACTTCCCTTTCGAATGCATTTCCTATTTGTTTATTTGCAGCACTTTGTACGATAGGTAAACCCCAATCCATTACCAACGAAAGTTACGGATTCGCTTCCACCGAGTGAAATCGCAATGAATGGAACACGGAGTTAATACTTTACAAAGGATGCTCTTATCCTACCTAGTCCCTAGTCCATTTACATCATCCGGTCCATGGCTGCGGATAGTTATGCAGTAGTAAAGTAATTGGATCAGAAATTCAGAAAGCAAAATTCTGAGCGTTTTGCTTGGCCTTATCACGTTTTTAGAACTGATGCCGGGCTGTAGTTTTGGTTAGGGCTTAGGACGTATTTTGGTTTAAGTAGATTTTAAGAATTAATGGCGATGAATTCTAGTCTTAAATGAACTTCGTGGTCGTCAAAACCGCTGTGTAAATGTAGGGCCAAGGCCAACTTACTTTTTAAATTGACAGAAAAGTGTACGCGCATGTATTATGTGGTCGAAACTGTTAACAAGGATTATTTTCAATACTCATTCTTGTTACAACGCCAAATCAGTAACTGATGAAATTCAATAAACACTTAAGTATTTTTATTCTATATCTCACTCCTTGGTAAATATTTTATAATATATACAAGAAATGGACAATACGGTTTATTCTATCATGTGCCATCCAGTACATACTCCAATTAAACTTAATTGTATTGTTTGCGCTTTGAGTAACATTTGTAAGTAACAATATTTAAAATACAAAATTGAAGAATTATGTGTCTGTGTATAATTCCAAGTCAGTAGCAATTTGCTTAAAACGATCATATATAATTTATTTAGAAAGTCAACCAACTGTTTGGTTAATCCCATGAGGCAACTCAGGAAGCTTCATTTGATAAGTCGGGGTTCATTTGTCAAGCTGTATGATTAATTGAAACATCAAACAATACTTCTCCTGTAACAATAAAAAAGTGATACATTATGCATTATGTTGTAACGGTTTCAAGAACTAATAAGGAAACAGTCGTGATACAAGCAATAAAATCACACTTCGGAAATTACATCTTCAACCCAAGCACCATTTGCAGGAATGTCTCGTAGTGTATTTGATATCACTCCATCCATATCAGTGTCGTGTTGCCGGAATGAAGCTGTTAGTGTCTGATCATTCAAAAATGTTATGTAATCATTTAAAACTCCTATTGAAATCAATCCTTTACAATAATAAAACTGATTTGCTCATTCGCACTAACGTGAAGTGTGACAGAACACTGAATGAAGTCATCGAAGGCAATTGTGCCCCTTCCGTGCCTATCAAACTTTTTCAGCATCATATCCAGTGTAGGAGGAGTTAGTCTGTACCCAAATGTCGTGAAGTGTGACAGAGCACTGAATGAAGTCATCGAAGGCAATTGTGCCCCTTCCGTGCCTATCAAACTTTTTCAGCATCATATCCAGTGTAGGAGGAGTTAGTCTGTACCCAAATGTCTGCAATGCTGTTTGAAGCTCACCGCGGTCAATGCTCCCAGAGTTATCTTGATCGAAAGACTTTTAGATAAAGAACATTTAATTGTTTTAGTTTCGTAAAACGCACACGCCATATTATGCAACTACCTTACTGTTCGTAAGCATGTACCTTGAAACACTGTTGCCAATCCGTAACATACTTCCACAGGCCAGCAAATTCATCAAAATTAATCGTCCCTGAATTGTCCTTATCGAACATACCTGGAAATCAAGTAATCTTGATTTATAAAGTCCTACAAGAAATCCATCCGAGTTTCTCCTAAATAATACTATGAACTCATAAATTTGCAAAAAAAATTAATGAAAGTTCCACCTATCATCATACGAACTGTCTCTGGATTAAAGGCAGTCCATGTGCCGTTTGAAAGTGCAGCTTGAAGCTCGTTTGCATTAATTGAACCACTGCCATCTCGATCAACCCTTTGAATTCAGGAAAAAGAAACTAAAATGTATTTCATATATCTTACGAAAGAACGAATCACGATTTAGTGAATCACGATGATGAAATGAAATATCTGACATTGAAGAATTATGCAAATCAGCCAATACGTTATAATGAAAGTTCTAAATTAGCTACTGAAACGTTGAACGTCATTGCTGGTGGCGTTTACGAACATACCTCTGAAAAACCGAGTACAAGAAATTTCGATCTGTGGAGGAAGGTGGGGGAGCATTGTAGTAAGCCATTTTCACACGACAACTTAGGTTCTCCCTACCTGAAAATAAAGATGCAAACAAATTTGATATTTATTATATACGTTCGAGTTCGCAATATAATGAAAATTTTGTGAAAGTCAATGCCAAGGCAAACTAGACTTTATCGAACAGCACGGCACGCCGCCGTCAATTTACCTTGGAGGACAGATAAGATAACGAGAGAATAAGCAACCTATGTTCATGTTCATACTTATGTTGGAACTACTATAAAACTTATCCACCCACCCATATAAAAAGCATGACAGCCGCTAAGGCGTGTTGATGGATATTGAACTATTGCAAAGTTATAGTGCCTAATAGTCGTGTGATCGCGTCATAATATCATCACATCAGTTGGTCTTGGTGGTATGTCGCACTTTAACTTAACATGCACCACTTAGTGACAACTCATTCGGCCATGAACAGAAAGAACAATATATACTATACATATGCTAGTCAATATGAAGGACGAGGGCGAATATAGTGATTATGATTTTTGGTCAATGTCAATGCAATTCCGTCCTCACTATGATTTAAATTTTAAATGTTAAGAAAAGAGTTTACACTGACTGATTGTAGAGTATGCTCGAAACTCGACTAGTTAAATTTTATTATAATTTATAACTACATGACTTCCAAGTTTTCAAACTCTAAGAATGAAGGTCTTAGCGAAGTCATCTTCATTCTTAGAATTTGAAACCTACGTTTGTCTAATGGACGAATTGTAAATTGTAATATAAAAATGTAACCGCTTGAAAAAACTAACATGCAACATGTAAAATATCATACCTGATTGTTATAATTTTAATCAATCAGTAATTGGTTGTACGCAATCTGGATTCCCTGAAAAAGTTGCGAACTGACCACTTTTATCTTCTAAGTGTTCAACTTCAGATAACACTAGTGTTACGCTTACGACAAGTCGACCCGCAGCGGCGTATCTAGTAAAACTTCCAAATATCGTGAATATTATTCCAAGCTTGCAGCTACCTCAAAAATATTTCCTCAGCTACTCACTCCGCACAGTCCTCCAAACTAAATACTGGTCTACCATCTATATTGAGATGACTGATAATGAGTGAATGACTAATGTACAACTGACTACTGACTGACTGAGCAATAATATTCATTTTTCATACATGAGTGGTCATATATAGTGAACTGCGGCATGCGGTAGTCGGTAGTGAGGAATTGAGGATTATGAAGTGTATTGTGTTTCGTGTTACGCTCCACTCACAAAATCTTTACGTATTAATACCTACATTTAAGTTGAACACAAAACCATACTGTCACCATCACCATGCATCTCACCAATCCACCATAACCGATACTCGTTCACGTCACATTCACAAACTTCTCTCTAAAAACTAGTAAACTGCAGCGACTCATTTCTGTTGTGGTGATCGTGAACGCATTATAAAAACGTACACTCCCCAAAAGACTAGAGACTATCCAAACGAAAAAATCTATTATTTGCCATATCTTACGTTTCCTTTCCTATTTATTTGCTAGTCCACGTCATGTTAATTCAAGAAAGACACGTAGTTCGTATTTAGGTAGGTATAATGTTGCTTTTTTAACGTGAAAACTTGTTCGCTGAAAGGACTCGTGTATAGGTATGCAACTATTTAAACTGGATAAGTACTAGGATTCTGGAGGGAAAGGGAACCCTGTTCGCCTCGGAATGTCGGAATAAGAATGCAAAGGACTACAATGAAAAATCTAATGTAACTTACGATTTAAGATCCTACAGAATCCTTGCTGGGATCAATCTTGTCTTCTAGGTCAAATTCAAAACGCCAACTATGTGTGCAAAACCGTGAGGCTATGTAATGAATGACGAGATTAGACGTTGACAGAGTTGAGTGGACAGCAGCAGTTCAGATAACATATTTCGTAAAGCACACTAGTTATGCATTGCTCGGTACAGGTACAGATGCACATATTTTTATAGCTGTGCATTGGTGACTACAAGCGAAGCACTGGAGAAATTTCGCTAATATAATCTGAAGAAAGGAACCATCAAAATATAGCGAAACTAGAATTGCATTGTGAAGATGGAATACGTGCTGCTCACATTGTTATCGATTCAAACAAAACGTGAAACGTACATGTTGCATGCTGCTTTGCATTATGTACCTAGTCCAGTGCAATGCCTATGTGTACTCGTTCTAAAGATTTTGTAAAAAAAAACCGAATACATCATAATCATAATACACGTATATTGATACCTGGTTCGTCGGGGGAATTAGGCATATCAAGATTGGATTGAGCTCTAGAAATAGAAGAAACGTGTGTGGATTTTGTATGACGTGTGATATACATAGTAGCGTATAGCGAAGGACGAATCTCATGCTGACCAGTCACACTCACTCACATATACTAGTTAGTAAGCGCAACAGCGTCATGATAAAAAAGATGAAGCAGGAAAGCGTTCGTATGTGCCATTCATGACGACAGTGCAATAATATGCTAGAAAACTCGTGGACAAAGAGAATACTCAGAAAAAAATGTGAATGACAAAAAATGAGACAAAGTATTGATATGTATGTGCCATCTAAAATATTAATGCTCGAGTACCAAGCGACATGGTTTTATGCTGATAACTAATTTATTAACATATTTAAAAGAAGGTACAGGAAATGTTCATACTGTATTGTAATGATTCCATCTCGATCTTCATCCAGCTGCTTAAACGCCTCAGTGATGTTCTGAATGTGATAAATGAGAGCACAA
Source organism: Sinodicranocentrus sp. ZH6 (assembly GCA_027743935.1). NCBI lineage: Eukaryota > Metazoa > Arthropoda > Collembola > Entomobryomorpha > Entomobryidae > Sinodicranocentrus > Sinodicranocentrus sp. ZH6. The sequence goes on along the minus strand of JAHZNA010000511.1, from coordinate 15,453 downwards.
TTTTAGAGAGACTCTGTCACACACACACAATTTGTTTTCTAAATGTTATAACCCAACCCAAAGTATGATGATTAACTATGAAACTTACACATAACATGACACAGCATTGAATGAAGTCGTCAAAAGCCAACGTTCCACTATTTTGTCGATCAAATTTCTGGACCATTAGTTGAGCAATGGAAGGGTTGAGACTATAGCCAAAAGCTGCCAAAGCACAATGTAGCTCATTGCAATCAATAAATCCAGAATTGTCTCTGTCATAGTTCTGGAAACAAAGCTGCCAATCCTGAACGTACTTCCATAAAGCACCAAACTCTTCTAGTCGAATAGTTTGAGATCCTCGACGATCAAACATTCCTACATTTCAATTTTAAATCCTCCAATTTAGAGCCTTTCGCTTTCATTTTAAATACCTATGTATTTATGCCATGCAAATATATGCATAGATATACTTTTTTCTTACTTACTTATCATCAATCTCACTGTTTGAGGATTAAAAGGCTTAAAAGTTCCGTTTGATAACGCAGATGCTAACTCCTCAGCGTCAATTTCTCCATTATTATCCTTATCGACTCTATAGGTATCGAAAGATTAATTTAGGCCGTAATGAATTTTTCTTTACACAATGTTCGCAACATCGCAACACACAATTTATTAGAATTCTAAGCGCTTACGCTCGGAATACTCCTGCCAATTGATTGAAATCAATGTGAGGCGTTCCAGGAGACGTTGAAGGAGCTGTAGGCGATGTTTGTCCCATGAATGAGCCAGTGAGCGTTATTATGGTTTTAAATACAGAATTCGATCAGTACATCAAACCTTTTAATATAAGTGGGGTATATATATCCTCATTTGAATGCTTTCACTGCTACACAGTATTATCACAGATATCTTTCCGAAAAATAGCTAAATGTTCCTGGTATTTCATTTACAAAATAAATAGATTTTTGTTCAATTTCTCAAGTATCGAATAAACTGTTTTTCTATAAAATATATTTGCATTGCACAATTCTTATCATATTACCGAATCCTCTGTCTGATATCTCGATCTGGGACGAAGCATAAAGTCTGTCGTCCTTCTCTTGTTTTGTATTCCATCCGAATGACTTACAGTTAGCATTATAAGGACGTGTATACAAAAAATGGATAGTTCGCAGAAATTTCTATATTCTATATTTATCCACTTTCCCAGTGAACGAATGCAATGCAATCCTAGAAATGTGTGAAAGTAGTCGGTTTTTTCGGATCCTACACAACAAGATATATAAAGGATCTTCCAACATCGTAGTATTCAGAAGAATTCAATAGTATATTATTCATGTATGTTGTATGTACTTATATAAACTTTTATTTAGAATCGTCCGGCTAGATTGTAAATTACAATGTACACGATTACTTGATGCGATATGGTTATGGTTGGATCACGTTTGCGGATTTGATACAGATTCTTTCATTTATTTGTTGGCAACTGTCACAATTCTCGGATTCAGTTGTTCTTATAAGCGTGTCTTTCTGTTATTAAAATTGGCGGTTGCATGCACAAGAAAGAATTGAATTTACAATGTCTTCCATGCATGAATCCTTTAAACGTTTCAATTAACGAATTGTGGTCAGTGAAGTTGATATTAAATCTGGCGACCATTTGAATAAAAACAACCTTCATAAACAATTCAACAATTCTACTTTCAGCCCATGATCTTGATCTGTCACGTTCACGTTTACGTAACTTATGATCGGTGTAACTCATTCTTAAAAAATACTTTAATCATTGCAATTAAACCAAAAGTACAATGCAAAATAGGCAAAGAAACATACATGAGTATAATCTACTTAACAATAAGTTTTACGAATATAATAATTTATTTTAAACTTGAACAAAGTCCATGTGATACATGTAATTTTTTTATATCAAACTTAGCATAGTGCTTCGCATGGTTTTACCCACAAATGACAAACGACATATTCTGGATGAAAAATGTTCTTCTTTATTTTAAGTTAAAGTTAAAACATTATTTTATGTATCACACGTCTTGTATAAATTTTTTGTAAGAAACACGATGCTGCGAAACTTTAGACTCTATCCATTTTACAATAGAAAAGTTAGGATTTTGTTTGGAATACAAATTAAGATAAATACCAAGAACGACTAGAAGCCCTGAATATACATAGTGGAATGTAAAAGGCTTGGAAAATATCATAAAGGATAGAATGATTGATATAGCTTTCCGGCAAGTGGTCACCGTTACTGCAGCAAAAGCACCACCAGTTCGAACTAACTGTAAAACAATTTGCACGCCAATATACCCCGTCAGTGAGAACATAAATCCATATCCGTACGTCTCCAAAATGTGCTTTAAAAGTTAATTTAAAAAAGGGTAAATCGGAGGAACGGCATAACACATCAATGCAATGACAAATATACGGAGACAGGAAACAGCTGGATATCGTGGTGTTTGAATGAAGGGAATTGGTACATCCTAATCATATCTCTCCATATCAGAGTGATTGGTGCGTGGAGACGTGGAGAGAATTGGAGAAAATGATTGGATGTACCAATTCCCTTCATTCAAACACCACGATATCCAGCTCTTTCCTGTCTCTATAGTCTGTACACATATTTTTTATAGCAATATCTACCTCAGAACAAATTTTAGCGGCTGGAATCAAGTCTCCGCCAACCACCAGATACGCGAAAATGTAAACTAGTCCAATGGCATAAGAATACAAGACAATTTCAGCGTTTGAGGCTTTGTATTGCTTCATTGCTTTTTCTTGTACGTTTCCAATCACAGCATCACAAAATAAGGCGCTGCTTATCATTATTAATCCTTGGAGGAAAAAAAATTACTAATAGAATTAACATTTACGCGTACAACTTACATCAACTTTGAATAATGTTTCAATCTAAAAATGAGCATATAAAAGTTGAATGTGTACCTATACTATCAAATACAGGTGAAACTTTAGAATCGGCTAAAGTAAACCATATCAACCCTATACACATTAGGCACGCTGCTAGATAGTCCAATGGCGCATACTTTTTCCCTTGAATTAATACTGAGCCAACTAAAACAGGAATCAACTTGCAGCATTTGAATATTACTTGTGTAGGATAATTTAGATGTCCTAATGATGCATTTGAAAATCCCATAGTGCCCACGGTCAATAATGCAAATAAAATGTACTGTCGAATAGGAATCCTGCAAGATACAAAATTATTACAATTGGTGGGTTTGCTAGAAATTGCCGATTCGAGACGCAAAGAGTTATAAAACAAATACCTTCGTACGCGGTCATTTCTTATCTTGGTCTCAATTAAACCAAAAATGGTATAAAAGCAAAATTGGACGAATGTTAAGTACCATCCATAAGGCTTGAACTCAGCAAGTGTGAATATTAGTTCCTGAAAATCCCAAGTTTCGTATTCATATTAATTACATGAACAGCATAATTATTCTATGATAATTATTCGTAATAATTCGTAAAATGAAACATGGAGTACTTAGATATGTATCAATGTATATAAATAAATGTATACCTGAAAGTATCCGTACAATAGAAAGAAAACGAAAACGCCGATAGAGCAAATGATAAATTGTAGTTTTTTGCTCAAGTGTCCTATGCGAAAGCAAAGGAACTTTGCATCATGATCTGAGCTTGAAGACATGATATGATCCAGAAGGATATTTTTAGATGTCCGGTGCAAAATTCATTGAACCCTGTGTTAGTAATTTGACAAATTGAGATTACATTTCAAATACACATACATATAATAATGTTTTTAAATGGGTAGCTGACGGAACGCATTCCATTACATTTTAACGCTTCCAAGAACCATGATGAGAATCTAATATTATTATGCTGGCTATCGATCTTTGTTCCTACTACAGAGTGATCAAATCTTCATAATTAATTTAACTTCGTGAAGTCGAGGTTAAGAATAAGGCCGGCTGGCAATTAAATTGTGCTATATAGCCAACGTGGCCAATGCAATGTTTGGATTGGGAATTTACGGGTGTAAAAGATGAGGCATGAGGCACAGTTGTTTTTACATACCTAGTTTATGAGATTAACTTTACACATTTAACATTTTAACACACGCAGTCCGCAGTGACAGTTTACTTATGTACATTAATATGCTACAAATACACATCCTTGCTAAAGTTGTGTCTGAAATCTGAAATACGATATACGATGCAAATTTTTACTACACATTGATGAAGTACAGTTGCCGTTTCCTTCCCCATATCTGGCGTTCTCCATCCCTGTGTCTGTGTCCTTTCTGTCATCTGGGCTCTTCCCATTCACAATTTACAAAGCAAGTATAATAGGTAGAACTGTATTATACAGATACAGATGTACAGAGATTGTATTTTTGTTATGCACACGGAATGGTAGTATTAGTCAAGTTTTACCCATGGGAAGGAAAAGGATAACAAACTGGAAAGAGGGACAAGATATTTATATTTTCCACAACCCAAACTCATATTCACATTTTCATATATAAATAAATATAAGACAGTCACAAGAAGACATGTTAACTGTTAACATGATTAATATCATAAATAACTTGCATTGGCACTTTTGAACTGTATTCATCACCACGAACCAAAGCTTACCTTAATTTGTAGATTTCTCTAATTTCTAACCCCTGAGCATGAGAAAATTATAACTATCCTTATCTTATCCTCAACGCAAAACACGTGAGTGTACTTTCTCCCTGGATTCTCCAACTAGCACATCAAAATGTTTTTCCACAATTTCAATTATTAGCTGAACAATGTATAATCAACAAGCACTATAAAAGCACAAATTTCATATGAAGCGATTTCAACTAAAAGTGGTAAACGATGGGGTTTATTGCAACGACAGTTTTACGTGCACTTTCTTCAGTGTCTCAACGTTCGTCGGCTTGGAAGGAAATGCATCGCTCAGTTGTTATTGCTAAAAGCACAACTTTCTTTAGTAGAAAAAAGGCATTTGACGTGAGATATGTTAATGTGCGGTATTGTTCGTCCTCTTCAAAATATAAAGCAGCAGTTTTGCATGACATTGGCCAGCCATTGGTTATAGAAGAATTCTCAAGAAAATCTCTCAAAAAGGGAGAAATTAGGATAGGAGTTTACTGCTGCGGTATAAATACAATCGACCAGTTAACAGTTTCAGGTGGAATTGAAACTGCACAGCCTCAGCTACCTCTCGTGCCTGGATATGAGGTGTGTGGGGAGATATTGGAAGTGAAAGGGGATATTGAAGAATGCAGTGGATTGAAGACTGGACAGCGAGTAATTGCAATGCATCCAGATTTCCTAGGTGGTTTTGCTGAGGAAATGGTCATCTCAGCAAAGGTGTTTTTGTCGTTTGATACATTTTAGAAAATCATGCATTTTAATTTTATGTGTAGTCTAATTTTAATTACACATTTCCATTTCTCCGATCAGGATATTTGGCCAGTTAATGATTCGCTAAGTTTCGAAATTGGTGCCACATTAGTCAATTCGTACGCAACGGCATTAATAGCCTTATCCAGGAGAGCAGAAGTTAAAAAAGGAGACAGTGTTTTGATTACTGGAGCTGCAGGCAGGCTTGGTCTTGCCGCTGTAGACCTAGCCGCTAATGTTTACCGATGTAAAGTAATTGCACTTTGTGCATCTGATGATAAGGCTGCAGCAGTGCGAGACCGGGGTGCGTTTGCAACGATTATTCAAGGGAAACAAGATCTGGTTACCGAAGTAAAGAGAGCAAATGATGGAAAAGGAGTCAAAATTATAATTGATCCAGTTGGTGGCGATGTTTTCAAAGAGGCTATCAAATGGTAATTTTTTTTGCTCAGAAAATGTAATTTAAGTTTAGCTTCGCTTTACACTAAAACTATAGTATCAATTACGCATAATGAGAATTGTAACTTTGTTCCTGCAGTGCGGAAGAGGAAGGAAAAGTCATTGTTACCGGGTTTGCTTCTAAACGAATTCCTCAAATTGGAGGAAATGAGCTGTTGGAAAATTCCTTCAGTGTTGTGGGCGTTTCTCTAGATCAATATAGAAAAAAGAACTACGATGTGTACCGAGACGCGATAACAGAGGTGATAGAGATGGCGGATGAAAAATTGATCAAGCCATACAAAGCTAAACATTATACCTTGGAACAGGTGAATGACGCACTTGAAAGTTTAAAAGATCAAAAGGCGATTGGAAAATATGTAATAAATATTAAGTGATGTGCGTTTCTCAGCATCTTTTAACACATTAAATAATAATGCGGTCACAATTATAAATCCGTCAGTATAACAAATGATCTGCTTTATGTTTTATTACGATATATCGTCAGTATGTATTATTTAAAGATTAGTCATAGATCATATTAGCGTACTCATTATATAATGCCGTAGAAAGTTGTATCAGGGTTGTACCAATAATTTATTAACTTAATTTTAACAAAATGCAATCCTATATATTCTGGATTTTAATAAACTAAATGAAAACCAAAAGTCAAATTAGGGAAAATAAACGCGTGTTTAAATGTATGTCTAGGATTATTTCAATTCGTGGCATGCTATTTCATTTCAGTTGTCAATATATTATAATGTTCTAATTAAATCCTGCTCAAGTATGATCATCTCCACACTACACGTCACGTCACGTTTTGCATCTATTTGACATGAAGTTGAAGTTATGCACAGTTTTATTCCAAACTTCAGCATCATTAGAATCAGACCTCATAGCGACTATGACAAGGAGATTAGTCATCTCGAAGCTAATTGAGAGTAGAAATTATTATTTGTGCAAGGCAGGATTTCGCATACCATGTTCTAGCCAGTAGTAGGTCTTCAAAAATCAAAGAGCCTTCCAATCATAGTTTCCATCATCTCATTTTTGCTATATGCGAGGACGGCGAGGAATCGATGAATATAAGTTGCCATGGACCTAGGCTTTCACAAAACTTAGATTGTAAAAAAAACACTTTTACCGTACTTTGGTCGGTCCTGCACCTGCACAATCGTGTAATTGCGATTAGCAAGCATGACGAAATATCAGTTTCAAAAAGGGTTAGAGTACAAAAAGTATTTTTTTTGTTTCCGTTTGTAAACATTTGTAAGAAAAATTAAACCAAGCCATACCCCCTATCTCCTTGCTTGATAGGGGTTCAAAACAATTCATTGATCATGGCATCGATTGGTGAAGTGGGCGACACAGACATTTTAGATCCACGGGATTTAGAAGACCTGTACAGCTGGATAGATGCGGCTCCGCTGTCACGGCCAAAAAAGCATATCGCTAGGGATTTCTCTGATGGAGGTTAGAGCAAAACCTTCACACACTCTTTCGACTTTAATAGACAGAAATGGTTCATTTATCTTAATGTTCGGGATAATATCCGTTTCATATTTTCAGTTTCAGTTGCAGAGATAGTGCATTTCTATATGCCTCGTATGGTGGAGCTGCACAACTACGTAAATGCAAACAATGCGGCTCAGAAAAAGATCAACTGGAATATGCTGAATCGCAAGGTGTTTGTCAAGCTGAATCTCAAACTCAGTGAGAAAATTGTTGATAATGTGATTGAAACAAAATCAGGGGCGATTGAACAAGTCTTATGGGATCTTCGGAAGAAAATTATCGAGTTAAACCCAAAAACAATTTCAAAGAATTTGATTCGGTCCAACACCTCAAATCAGCTAAGGAGCAAACAGCCGTCTCCAGGATATTCTGAAGCCAAAGTGGGAAAGAGGAGCCCAAGTGCAGTAATGTCAATGTCCCAGCCTAGTCGCATTCCAACAAAATCCATTTTGAATACAATGGTCACTTCTAGTCATTCTGCAGCACCCAAGAAAGTTGCAGCAGTAATACCGTCCCAAAATCCAAACAAAGAAACTACAGGAGAAAAATCTCGAGACGGAATTTCTTATACGGCCGGATTGAAAGACGAGTTGACTCAATTTGGAAATAATGTTTCCACAAATGCAAGCTACGTTGCACCTCACGAAGGCGAACGACAGGATCGTTATGACAAGTCTGGAGTTCCGGTTCACTCTGGTTCTGTTGATCTCAACGCAAATAGCGAAAACAATTTACCACCAGCTCACCTCATCTACAAAGGGCACAAAATGGTCCCTTCAATGCTATTGGATATCAAGAATAGGCAGCATCGCGACTTGGAGCTGATTGTGAATAGTTTACAGAAAAAGGTATTTTAAATTATTACAAATTTATAATTGTGTGGTACAGTTCCATATAAGTAATGAATTGGTGTGTTGGTTTTAATGGGTAAATATTGATGGGCAAAGCTGCGAGAGCATAGTTTATATATATCCGTAATATATTTTGTGGCTTTGAATTTGCAGGTAAACTTTCTTGATAATCTCATCCAACTAAAGGATAACCGAATTGAAGATCTCACTCGTCAGCTCCATAGCTTGAAAGGCCGGTTTCAAGAATTCACCCAAACGAAAATACCTGATTTGTAAGAGACGCCACGAAGCATGCGAAAGTAAATTCGGATAGCTTATGTCGGAACTCACTCCGTACTTAATTTTTCAAAAGTTTGTAATCCAATCATGTAGCCTATGATTGACAATGTTAATGATCGGGTCATCAAAATCATCTATGTATACATATTTCTTATTTCGACAAGAATAAAATTAGAATCTCTACTTCATAACTGCTAACCAATAACTGATAGATAATGTATATGAGAAAGATAAATAAACTATGCGCTAACTATAAAACGATCGTTAGCACAGCGATTGAAAATCCAATGTATAATTTTTGACTTCCTTCATTATAATTATATTGTGTAATATCGATTTGCTGCGACGTCCTGGTTCTTTGCAGCTAGGGCTGGATTAGATTTATGTTTCGGCGTGGACAACTATAGAACCAAATGTTCGACTTGAACTTAATGAAACGACATAAAGATAAAATGCGTAAAGTCCGTCAAATAAAAAAAATGACTGTCTGTCAATCCCGAATTTAGGTAAAGAAATGTGCAGAAAAAAGATTAATCTTAGTCTACCCCAATTTGTGCCATCGACCCTTTCCCTAAATGAAATTGGATCGCATCTATTGTCTCACTGCTTATATACATAACCCGTCCTAACCCGTAACCCAGTGGGTATCATCATCAATACTTCATCTGGCAAAATAAGGCTGTTGTGATTTGATAAAATAATGAGCCACGAGAAAGAAATCGATGTTATAACAAGCGTCTACAGCTTTGTACGTACTTGTGCATAGTTGACTCACAAAATGCGACAGAAAATAGTTTTTCGAAACATCATGCCATGGAATTTGTTATGCATACTAACGATAAGTGCTCTGCCACTTCCTACCTGTGTCCGACTTTGCCTAGATTTTGTGGATGTACTTTTGGAAATATTACATAACACAAGTTGTGCGAATTGTGCGATCAGTTTATAGTTTAGTCAGTCCTCTCGTGATCGCATTTGCAGTTTTGCACACATTTACAGAGTTCTCTCGTACTCACTGACTTACACTCCTCAAACATCACAATTTCACACAAACAATGCCATCAAAAATTGCTGTAAGCACATGACGAGGATGTGTGGATATATGTTCATAATGTGTAGATATCATATAATATACATACCTAGGTACCAAATAAAAATCAGATAGAACGTGTCAAGCAGGGAAGTGGTAGTTGGCTCAAGGAAATCATGTGTGCTAAACTGCTAACCTCAGTGAATTCGCTGTAGTGGTGTAAGATAAAATTGAAAGAAAAAACACAAAACACTCGTAGGGAGCACATCAAACATGAGCGTAATAAACGTATACATGTGCTATTAAAATCCACAGATTTAAGATGGCAAGTTTATATAGCACAAAATCATAACTAAAATGATATGTCTGACATTGTGAGTCTGAGATGAGAGTGGACAAGAAAAAGAAAAGGGATGCACATGTTGTTCCACAATGCACAGAGTTATCAGACTATATAGCAACACTGAACTACTATGCCATAAAATAGTTGTTGTCCAGTGTTCATTGGAAAGAAACGCTTACTTGCAAATATCGCAATTCAAAACATTAGCCGTTAGCGTCAACATCGAAGATGGACAAAATTCTTAAAGGAGTAATGAGGTACAGGGAAACTGTTCGGACTAATTTAGTTGAAGAATTTGCGAAGATCAGAGACAATCCTCAGGTAAGGAATATCATTTTATTCTCAATTCTCATGGCCTAAATTTGTCATTTCATACAAATGGAATAGTCATATCATTTACACATAATGTAATTTCTACTCATTTCGATTTTATTTAGCCCAAAGCAGTATTTTTCACCTGTATGGACAGTCGAATGTTGCCAACAAGGTTTACACAGACCCATGTTGGGGACATGTTCACAGTTCGGAATGCTGGGAACTTGATTCCACATTCAAAATGGTTTGTCGCCGAAAACACGAATACGGAACCAGCGGCGCTAGAATTAGGATGTGTTATAAACAACATAAAACATGTTATTGTGTGTGGACATTCGGACTGCAAGGTAAATTTTATACTATGTTAAGATTATCATAGTACGAATTACCTTATATAACTCTCAGTTCAGGCAATAATCATCAAATTAACCTTAGGCAATGAATCTCCTATATGAGCTGGACAAGAAAAAGGAACTTGCCACTCCCGAACAACAAAAACTGTCTCCTTTGAAAGGCTGGCTATGCAATCACGGTGCTCCATCATTGGAAAAATTCCGTTTGTTAGAAAGAAATGGATTCAAAACGCCTTTGATGTTTGAAGCAGAAATACCTGTAAGACGTTTCGTGGCATACATTGATCCTGAGGACAAATTTAGCGTTGCAGATAAACTTAGCCAGGTATAGTGCTGCATTAAAAATAACCGCAATTAATAATATAATCTGGTAATTATATTATTCTCGTACGACGAGTTTAGAACAGGTGAAGAGGACATTTTGATTTAAATATTTTATTGCAGTCGAGCTTTCAATGAAGAACTTTCATCTTCATCAGGACAAATGAGATATTCGTAATTTTTGAACTGATGTAAAATATATTATTCTCCTATACTTACAGGTGAACTGCCTTCAACAACTTCAAAACATTGCCAGTTATGGCTTTCTCCGGAACATTCTGTCCACTGGAAAAACTTATATCCACGCTCTTTGGTTCGATGTGTACACCGGCGATATTTACTATTTTAGTCGGCAGAAAAAGAGATTTATAGATGTTAATGAAACGACTTTCCCACAACTTATGGAAGAAGTGCAGATGTACTATTGTTAGCTTTGTTAACTCTAGTAGATTTTCTTGATATTTTTATCGGAGAATTGACAATCGACAAAAACGTACTACAAGGTAATACGGAATCATGTAGCTTCTAGAATTCCTATAATGGAAAGTAGGTCACTTCTTCCATGCATTGGATATTATTACTTTTTATATGTTTTATAAAACGTACATTTATCTACTCTTTTTAAATGAGCGCATAGTGATTTTTGATAATCCTATAAGATCGTTATATTCTCTCAAACTAATGGAAGCGGCCTGACAGAATGAAGGGATATGGACGTAGGTCTAGGTTTTTAAGAACTCATCCTGTAAGAAATCATTGCACATTCAAAATAATAACATCAAGCTTTCAAGTACAAAATAATGTGTTTGTCAATCCAGTGACCTGTGATTTAACTGACTGTAATCAAAGTAAAGTAGTTAGAGCTAGATTGCTATCTTTCTAGAAGACAATAACAGGACAGGAATACACTTACAATGAGACTATATATTTTGATTTAATTTTAATCAGAGAGTACGGACTAGACTACCTAGGTATATATAAATCATTATACATTTTATCACAACTAGCGAGATGCTCTAAACAGTTGCTCGTTGTAATGTGTACACATAAACAAACAAGGAACAGACATACTACAACATGATGCTACATTAAATCTGTACTGTTCTAGTGATATAACTCGAATTCGAAAAGGCTGAATTTCGAATAATCTTTAGTAACTTTCATTACGAATATATTGTATTAAGCGTTAACAAGTACCAGCGGGTCATCAATTACCTTAATAAAAATCACTACAATAAATAACGGCAACACATATTTCTAGATTTATTAAGAATTTTATTGCCAGGCGTTCATGGCTGCTCCAGGACCTACAATGTTTTTAGGAATTTCTAGGCCCATTTGTGTCTTAATTTTAAGTTGAACTTGAGCTGCTTTCCGTAAACTAGTCAAGATGACCATTTCTTGGAAGGACTTGGCCAATTCTAAAGCTTTTTCAATGGCTTCTATTGCAGCAGGCAAATTTCCCCTGTAAATTAACAGCAAAACATATTCCTTCAGAATTGGCACAAAATGCAACCAAGTAACATGTGCGAACATCAAGTCTCCTTACGATTGTAACTCCAAAGTTCCTATTGTTTCATAGATGAACTCATTCCTATCATCAATCTTCAAGGCATCACGAAGCATCTTTAAACATTTTGCTTGGTCGTTTGTTTTCTGGTATACTGACATGGCTTTATGAACATAAACTGTTGCATTGGTGGGATCCAGTTCTAACACTCTGTTGAAATTCATATCGCTTTCAGCAAAAAGTCCTTGCTCCAGAAGTAGCTATATTCGTGGCAAACAATTTCAAAATATTCAACGTTGGAAAACCCCTAAATAACATATAACACTAATACGTCAATATTACTGGAACCTCTACTATACCTGCCCATGTAAGTTAACTACATCTGGGTCATTTGAAAAGCGTTTGGCTACTTTTTCGAATTCAGCCATGCTAGTCTTTTGGCCATCAATATCGCCCTGAAGAGCTGACATTCGAAAATTGATATACCATTTTGTGGCCACTCCTAATCCAAATTCAGGCTGTAGGTTTGCAGCACGACCAAGAGCTTCCTGTGCTTCATTAATCATACCACGTGTAAGATAAACCTGAAATGAAATGTTCCAACAATTCTTTCAAAATCATTTATAGTTCCGACATGAATAATATTTGTTTCAATATACGCAAATCATTAACTATCACCTGTCCCCTATGATGCCACAAATCCACGTTTTCGGACCAGACTTCTTCAGCTTTTTGAAAATATTCTTCGAATACGATGTCATTGTCCCCAAGTAGCGACATATAGGAAGCTTTCTTGATTAATGCTGAACTTCTGTACTCTTTGCTTGCTTTAGAATCAATTACAGCGTCTAAATCTTCCAAAGTTTCCTTCCTGTACGCAGAAAGATATCTAAATGTTCCTCGTAACAGTCTTGCATCCATATTATCAGCTTTTTTCAGTTCTTCCGAACAAAAAGGTATGATTTTGTCATAGTCATGAGCTCTTAGGTTTTCTACTGCCTTTTCCAGAGGCGAACGTTCACCCTCAGCGGAGTTAGATTCCACTGTGCCATTAGTTTCTGTATTTTTTTGCTTCCAAAGTTTTGTCACTGGATCGTTGTAAAATGAGCGCAGAAATGAATTGACAGCGTGAACTGAAGGTGAAATCGGTGGTTTGCTTTCCACAAGTTTCGTAGCTTCACGAGTTCCTATAATGTTGAATTTTCAACGCAAACATACTTAGAAATACATTTTATACATAACATTTCTACTGACGTTTTCTGTTAATTAATACTTATTATACCTATAAGCTTTAATGTTTCATCTGCCAACATGACGGAATTATTACTGGAAAAGTTTTCTAAAATACACACGGCTGTTATGTCCTCCAGAGCTTCATCCAGGAACCCCGTTGTTTTGTATGCCTTTGAGCGCCTGTGCAGAGCTTTTACATACTTTGGATTCAATTCAAGTGCATTTCCACATTCCCGAATAACCATTGGCCAGTTTTGCTAAAATACATTTATATTAGTAAATGATTATAAACGCCCAAATATCAAAATAAAAGACCATTCATTAAGTCTGTCATTTTCGGCTTTTTTAGGTTGCTTTATTTTTTATACAACTGGACTGGAGCTTTTGATCAGTCACTCTGACCATTTTCAACAGTATAAGAAAAAACATGATAATTTTCCCTCAAGGTGGGAAAAGAAAATCCAATAATTAATACGTAAAAGAAAATTCATAGAAATTCAAATAAAAAGACCATTCATTGTTCATATACTAATTCCACTACTTCGTCAATACAGATTATTAATGTTCTTTCTTTCTTAATTCGTCATTACCAGTTTTTCAAATACAGCAGCTCTATTCTGAAACAACATGGACATCGTTTGTGCTTTGGCATCTCCGGTAACATTGTTATCTTGCTCAAGAAGTTCTATGGCCTTCGTGTAATTTTCAAGCGCTTGACTGTAATCGCCGGTTTTAAATTTTTGATTCCCTAATTCCTTCAATGCTTGATATGCAGCTTGATCTTCTTTCTGAACTGATTTGTCTTGTCCTGCATCTCCACCACCGGATGATCCTTTTTTATCATCATCCTTAGACGAAGAACGGAGTTTTGTGTAGATTAGGTAACCTGCCGTAACAGTTGCCACTGTAGCTACTGCCGCGGCAGCGATATAAATTATTTGCTTATTGTCCTGCGACCCACCACTTCCACCATTTCCACCACCGGACTTTGTCAGACTCATTATGGGTTTAGAGAGTGCCATTTTTGTAATTCTAGTCTTTCAAAATAAAATCATACCGTGAATGCCACTAATCTTAAATATTTTACTGAAGTCTAAGTTTTACAACTAACAACACTTTCTCATTTTTTCATATGGGCACACCCGTCCTTTCAGTCCACTATTTTTCATTAGTCATTAGTAGTCAACCCGGTCTCACGGCTAATTATGTTATTTAGTCTTAGCACACATGATCTTCTTCCTAATCTAAATAATGATCTCGTTTTATTCACGTCGTGATCTCTTGATTTCACTGGAGATTTCATACTTGCCGATTTCCACCACACACGGGGTTCACCATGATGATCCTACATGGACACAATAAATGTGTTCTCCATACAGGAAAAAATACACTACACACTTCTCTTCCTGCAATGCTGATGGTTGTCTGTATAAATATATAGATTACAGACAGAGATGCAGATGGATGAAATTGAACTGCGAGCTTGTGTTTAATAGTACAGTATCCCTTTATACTTATACGTTTGCCTTGCACACATTTCATGTATGAATATGAATGATGTCCGGTTTCTTGGCTGGATATTTCGATTAACGTGACAAAGACCAAGAACCAAGAAGGTATATCCACTTTTCCAATAAGCCCATAGAGGTTGAGAAAGAGTTGAGATCACGCGAACTCGATTATATAAATATGTAGGTAGGTATTACTTACTTACACAACTAATTGGACCGATATGCACATGTATGTAATACCGACACCGACTACCGACATAGACTCGACTACCGATGGATGGATGAAGTGGAAAAAGAATATCTGCATGTATGTTTTTGCTGGACAAATTTTTATAATTTATCCTCACCTGTCTGTTTACCGCCTTCAAAT